>VMDO01002243.1:0-50000 GCA_007922755.1 Pedetes capensis
AAAAAAAAAAAACTTTATCTTAGTATGTTTAGGACAAAACAGTATATATATAGGGTTGGGAACTATTCAGTGACTATCTACTGGGGGTCTTGGAACATATTCCAGGCTGGTAAGTGGGACTACTATACTTACTTTCTTCTTTCGTGGGATCTTTTGTATTTTCTCCTGAGTCCTACTACTATTATTAGTCAAAGTTCTCAAAATTAGATCACTAAATGTGTTTACTAACCTATGTTCTTTTACGCTTTCTCAACCACCTCCTTCTCCATTTTATTCACTGCTAAGAGTATCATCCAAGTCATAACTATCAAAAGACAAAATCTTTCAAAATTTAACATTCTCCTGCAGTTCTCACCATTCACAGGAATAGCTATAAAATTTTCCTTGGGCACAGCCCAGGCTCCACAATTGGCCTCTTATTTATCCAGCCCATCGCTTACTACACAATAATGCAAGGACTCCACCTGCCAGTTTAATATTATAGTTATACAAAACACCATATTCATAATTACTAGCTCCACAAGCTGATCATACCTCACCCTCTAACTTCTTGAAATCTTTCTTATCTGCCACTTGCCTAGTATTTAAGCCCAATCTTTTTTTTTTTTTTTTTTTTTTTTACTTTTTGAGACAGGGTATCGCTAAATTACACAGACTGCCTCTGGTCTCGAACTTGCGATCCTCCCGCCTCTGCCTCCCGAGCCGCTGGGATTACAGGCGAGCGCCACCACGCCCGGCAAGCCCAATCTTTTGTACTACTTTTTCCACCAAGTCTTCAATCTACATCATTAATCTCTCCTTTTCTGGAACGCTATGGTACTTTATTTCATATTTGTGCCTCCTCAAAAAATCCTAAATTCCTTGAAGGCATCATTTTATAACCTGCAGTCTCCAGCACAGTACTGAACAAATCTGAAAACACTTGCTGATTGGAATTAACTAACACAACATTTAAGGATAAAGGTTTCAGTTGTAGTAAAAATGTATTTTGGCTAGGTGAGGTAGCACATGTTTGTAATGCCAGCAACTCAGAAGTCAAGGCAGGAGGATCACAAGTTCAAGGCCAGAGGCAGCTTGTATAATTTAGCCAGACCCTGTCTCAAGATTAAAAAATAAAAGAGGGGCTAAGGGTGCCACTCAGTGGTAAGAGGTTTTTTTGGTTTTTTGTTTTGTTTTGGTTTGTTTTTTTTTGCTGTACTGGGGGTTGAACCCAAGGCCTTGTGCCTGCATACTTTGCAAGTGCTAGACCACTGAGCTGCGCCCCCAGCCCTTTTTTTTTTTTTTTTTTACTTTTTGAGACAGGGTCTCGCTAAGTTAAGCAGACTACCTCTGGTCTCAAACTTGCGATCCTCCCGCCTCCGCCTCCCAAGCCACTGGGATTACAGGCGTGCGCCACTGTGCCTGGCCCCAGAGTACTTTCTTAGCATGATTGAGGCCCTGGGTTCAACAACCCAGTACTGCAAAAAAAAAAAAAAAAAAAAGTATTTTTCAGGGCTGGGTATGTAGCTCAATAGCAGAGTGCTTCCCTAACATGCACAAGCACAGGATTCCACCTTCAGAACCTTGTTGTTGTTGTTGTTAGGTGCCATCGTGTGGGGTCTGACTCATACCGACCCTCATACAGTTTTCAAAGGCTGATTGTTTCAGGAGTGGATAGCCACATCCTTCTTCCATTTTTTTTGCAGTGCTGGGGATTGAACCTTGGTCCTCAGAGAGTGCAGAGCAGCACTCTACCAATTGAGCTAAACCCTAGCCCCCCCCCAGAACCATAGGGAGAAAAAAATTAAAAAAATATATATATATACACATATATATATTACACATAGCAATTTATATCTAATTGTTATCAGTTAATCCATTTCTTTTTTGATCCATTTTTAATTTTTTTGCTTAAAACTTATCAGTTTATTTTTAGTGTGCTAAAGAGAGACAGATAGATAGGTAAATAGATACAGCACCTTTTTTTACATGTATACGCTATGGAATGGCCAAATGAAGCTCATCTTCATACATATGTCCCCACATACCATTTTTTATACTATGAACACTTATAATCTACTCTTGTACCAATTTTCAAGAATATAACACATTGTTATTAACTGTAGTTACCAAGTTGTATGACAGATCTCTTGAATTTATTCCTCCAATCTTACTTAATTTTTTTTGCACAATCTGGATACTTCTAAAGCAGGTTACAATTGGGACCTTAAATTCAGCTGGACAAGTGTATAAAGGCAAAAGAAGTATAGTCTAATGGGAGAGCAAATAATTGTGATTAAACAAATAGTTGTTAAATTACTAGAAGAATAGAGTTCAACATGGGAATTTTAGTCTGTTTCTGTCATTCATTTGCATAATTACTTAACATTACACTTTTATCTACAAATTGGCAGTACTTTTCTTTTGTTATCAATCTGAAGATGGGTTTTCAAATATGAAAAGAAAATACATATGAATATAGTGACCTATGGTAACTAAAATTAGATTTATAAGCACTGTTTCAACTATTAAGCTCTAATTAATTAATGATCATAAATAAGGCTCTTGGAGGAAGGGGGAATCCCATTATAAGGAGTTATTATATAGTTTTGAATAACTAAAAGATAAAATTAGCCACCCACTGTGGCTCCTATTTTGATTCCTGCAGGGTTTCAATCTCTCGCAAATAACACAAAGTCTCCAACAAGCTCATTCTATTATTTAATGGCATATAGTTAAATGCTTCATTTCCTTTCTGTTTACAGCTCAAGTACTAGAGCATAATTATGATTAGTCAGGGTACTTACACTATCAGCATTGTTTGAAGAATAAATTATAGGACTTAACTATGCCCTATTAGTATCTTTTAATGACAGAGGCAGGGAACCATTCTGATTCGCTGAAATCAACATTTCATCTCAGTAGATCCTTGGTTTCTTCCTACAATTAGATTTTTTTTTTAAAGAATTGTTCTAAAAAACCAGTGAGCTCTTTTTATTCTGTAATAATGCACTATTCTATCACCTAAATAAAGATAAATCACTTAATGTAATTTTATAGACCACTATAATTGTCATAGTATATAGAAAAAGGAAGGATGACTATCCTTTCTTTATTCATTAACTTATCTGTCTTCTCCTTGGTAGCATTTCCCAAGTTACCTGTAAATTGGACAGATATGGAACAAGTGCAGTCTCTTTTCTTCCTTTCTTTTTTATTATTTACTTATTTATTTATTTAGTGGTATTAGGGATTGAACCCAGGGTCTTGAGCATGCTAGGCAAGCGCTGTACCATCGAGTTACAGGACCAGCCCAAAATGCATTAAAAAGGCCATCTCTTATATCCCATAATTAATACTCCTCTGTGAACAAAACAGTGGGAATTCCCAGGAGAGGCTATGATACAAACAGAAAGAAAGGTCCTCTCTCTGGAGACAATCTCTCTCCTGTATGAGGCCAGAAGGCAAATGAACACAGACAGCAATAATAAATAACTTTACCAGGGAGCAGACACATGGCTATACAGTTTTACACCACACCTTCCAAACTGCAAGCATATGAGCAAGCTGTCTGTCTCTATTACTGGTTTTTAGTAAAGTTATAGTTTACAACTGATGTTACAAGAGTTATTATTATTTGTGAGTAAAAATAAGCAAAGAGAAAACAAAAATGACAACTCAAAATTCACCAACATACTCATCAGGGAAATTTGGACTAGCATGTGCTAGTTAGGAACATGGTGATTACCAGATTTACTGATATAATGTGAAATATAAGAAAAACAGTGACAAAAAATGGCTGATTATATTTTTTATTTGGAGATTCTATCTTGGTTTTAAAACTGATTTACTCATCTAATGGTCTTTTTCCACTACTGTTCATTTTATGGAATATTTTAACCCTATGTACAACAGAATGAAACACACCCCAACACTGTACCATGCCCAGCACTATGTCAGTGCTTCTCTGCTATTCTTAGGGTTTTCAATGGCTGATTGTTTCAGGAGTGGGCTGCCAGGTCCTTCTTCCATTTTTGTGGTGCTGGGGATCGAACCCTGGGCCTTAGAGAGTGCAAAGTGGCCCTCTACCAACTGAGCTAAACCCCAGCCCAAGAGTACTGTAAGGATAAAAACTTTTGATTGTGTCTGAAACTCATGTATTACAAAGGCTGTTAGGTCTTCTCAGACAGACTTGGCATGTAACATAACTGTGTGACATAAGAGAGTGCCCAAGAGTTAGAACCAAGAAACCTAGGTTTGGGTCTTAGTAACCTGTTAGCTGTGTGACCTGGGATAAAATAATCCCTGTAACCCTGTCTCCTTATTTGAAAATAATAATACCAGTCCTATTCATATGAGCTAAGGATATAAGAAGGTACTTTACAAACTATAAAGTTACAAATGTTAGTTATAAGCTTACTAATGTATGAGCATGAAACTATATACTTCTAGTTCATGTCTAAAGTAAGATAAGGCAATATTTACTAAATGTTTTAACACTAGGTACTGAGCTACTTCTGCGGTGCTTACACTATAAACCATTGACAAATCTACATTATTAGTTCTTCTGAGGAAATGGACAGACACATTAACTTCTTGGTCTTTTACTTCCATGAATTTCTATTTCATTTTAAAACTTAGTAACCTTAAAGGAACACCTACTGGGTTCTTACTATTTATAGCTCAGTTACCTAAGAGTCTTGGTTTCCCCTCTCTTAAGCCTCCTGTTTTACTCACAGATATTTGATTTCTTTGGTATTTTTCTGTTTCTGGTAAACAAGATGAAAGGTCAAAGGTGAGGAAAGGTGAAAAGTATAGTTCACTAGAATTACTTTGGTTCCAGTGTTGAAATAAGTTGGGGTGGGAGGGAGGATAAACTACTGGATAAGAAACATGAAAGTAAATGGTAGAATTCAATTGTACACCTTAATATTCCATTCAAGTCTGCTCAGAAGACATATCATCATCACAGAGGCCTTAAACTGACTGCCCTGCTTCAAATAGCATCTCCTCCTTCCTGTCCCTGTACATTATTTATTTACTTAATTTTGTGCTACTGAGGAGTTGAACCCAGGTCCTCATGGATGTTTTCTGCTAGTGCTCAACCACTGAGCCATACCCTCAGGCCATTTTTTACTTTATGTTTTTGAGACAGTATCTCACTGAATTACATAGGCTGCCCCAGGCCTCAAACTTGCCATCGTCCTGCCTCCACTTCCCAAATTGCTGAAATCAAAGATATGTGCCACCATGCCCAGCTCTACCTATTTATTTTTATGGTCTTATTATCCCTTGACATGATTTTAATTTTATTATTTATTTTCTAATTAAAATGTAAATTCAGGGCTAGGCACCATGGTGCACATCTATAATCACAGCGACTCGAGGCAGAGGCAGGAAGATTGAGAGTTTGAGACCAAAGTCTGTGTTCAGCACCTCCGCTACTATAAAAAGTAAATAAATAAATGTAAATTCAGTAAGTACAGACTTTGTTTACAGGTGTATTCCCAGTAACTGGCTCAGTCACTGGTATGTAACAATTCCCTATCAGTAAATGAATGAATATACCTTTTATAGGTCTTTATAAAACATGGCCAAAGTACATATAATTTGAATTTTAAAATATAAAAAAGTAGTTATTAGGTATACATTTTCTAAGATATCCTAATATCCCAAATTAAAATATTTATTGTTTTATCAGGAAAATAGACACACATTGTTGTTGTTGCTGTTGTTAGGTGCTGTTGAGTCATGTCTAACTCATAGCGACCCTTATAGGGTTTTCAATGGCTTATTATTTCAGGATTGCCATGGAGTGGATTGCCATGTCCTTCCCCCATGTTTACAGAACAGGGAAACGAATTTGGCACCTCAAAGACTGCAGAGCAGCTCTCTACCAACTGAGCTAAATCCCAGCCCCAAATAGGCACACATAGAAACATAAAATTAGGCTGATTACTAAGCTGGAAAGGTAAAAATGTCCTAATATATATTCCAGATGGTAAGAAAAGTAATGGAGGAGTCAAGCATGGTGGTGCACGCCTGCAATCCCAGTGACTTGGGAGGCTGAGGCAGGAGGATTCAGAATTCAAGGCCAGATGCAGCCTGTGTAACTTAATGAGACTCTCACTCAAAATAAAAAATAAAAATTGAGCTAGGTGTAGTCCAGTGGTAGTATTTGCAAAGTATTTGCAAGGCCCTGGGTTCAACCCCCAAGTATTGAAAAAAAAAAAAAAGAAAAGGAATAGAGGGGAAATCATATAGATTCTCACTACTAACATTTAATAATGACTATTTATATATACATAAGCCCATATATGTTTTTACCTAATTTAAATCAGAATCTGGTGCCTTCTGAAAATTAAATTTCTTTACATGGGATTATTGAGAAGAATTAGAATACTAGTGGAAAGACTATTCTCAAAGGTTATTTAGGATATGTCCACTTATTTGATGTAGACATTTAAAGGATCCTTCAATGCTGAAGTTGTAGAAAAAACATAATCCATCCCAATTTAAGACATACTTAAGAAAAAAAATATGAACAACTTCCAAGATACAAGATACAATAACAAATACTTAAATTTTTAAAAAAAGTTTGTATTTGTTACCTCCTAAACCACTTACATTTTTTTAAATTTGAGAAATCAGAAATAACTTACCTATAGGGTATCCCAGTGCAAAATCATTACTTTGTGTAGCAAAAATAGGGAATAGTCCAGCTTTGCTAAATCGACTGTCAGGACTGGCAACCAATAAGGTTAATACACATACAATGAAAAATATAGAGGCTTTGCCAATTAAGATGCTATATAGGAAAGCCCAATCCACATTGGAAAAATTAAGTACAACCATGTTTTTAAATAATAAAGCTGGAAGTGCAAATCTCGAGACAAAATTTCCCAGTCCTTTGGCCTGTGTTGATGTTATAACATTGGCCCTTCCAGCTATATAGCCACAAAGGACTATGCCAAAGCATTCTAGTAAGGCTGGGAAAAGCCTTGTTATCGACATTGAAGGTGAGTCATTAGTGGAATTCAATCCATGTGTTACTGTTGTAGATAGAGTCTCCGTCATATTGACTGCAATGGTTGAGTTCTCTGTAGGTAAATTAGAAAAAGAATCCATTTTCTCTCACCCTCCAACTTCAACCAGATCTCTGGGAAAAAAAGAAGAAGAAGAAGAAAGATTCAGTGTGACAATAAGAATTCTAGCTGAAATGAAACATTGCAAACCTAGACTTATTTACATATTAAATACATACTTTCTTCAACTACCACCAGGAAAAACACAATGGGTTGCTAACAATAACCTCTTTACTCTCAAAGGTAGCTTAGCTCAAAATATTTGTGTTGCTATTCCATATTTAGCATCAGATACAAGGAAAGTAAGATCCACAAATATTATAGCTGCAATGATGCCCTGTGGTTCTCTCTAGTGACCCACAGTTGAGCTCCTCCTAGTGGATAAGGGAGGGGTGCCCATGGTCTCTGCCAAGCATCCACTTGCATCCAGATTCTCCAGATGTTTCACAGGTTCTCAGGGCTGCATTAGAGTCACACTAGAACAAGAAAGTCCCTTCCAGCCAGTGATCATGGTTAAGTGTAAGGAAGAAGAATATAGTGGGGCATCACTTACCAACTTTGAACCAATAACTGTAACCTTTCTATGTATCACTTTCTTCATCTGTGAAATGGCAATATTAGTACCTACCTTATAGAAACTTAAGGTTATTTCTAATGACATCTGGCACACAGTGATCAATTAACCAAAGCTAAATATAATTTTTGGTAGAATATGAGAGAGCCTATGAAAGAACAGATGATGGTATTTCACCAACCTACTCCTAGTTGCTTTTTTTTTCCAGTACCAAGGGGTTGAACACAGGGCCTTGTGCATACTTTGCAAGTGTTCTACCACCAAACTGCACCGCTGACCCCTTATATATTTTTTATCTTGAGACAGGGTCTCACTAAGTTATGCAGGTTACCTCTGGTCTTGAACTTGTGATCCTCCTGCCTCCGCCTCCCAAATCACTGGGACTACAGGTGTGTGCCACTGTGCCTGGCTCCTAGTTGCTTTTATACTAGCACATACGCTGGCCAAATAGTCCCTTTGCATCACAGAGATTTTGAACATGCAGATTGTTGTTATTTCATTTTGTTTATTTTTTGGTTTTGTTTTGTTTTCTGAGACAGGGTCTCATATCCCAGAACTTAGGCTGGCCTTCAACTTGCTATGTAGTCCCAGCTGGCCTTGAACTCACGATCTTCCTGCCTCTGCCTCCTGAGTGCTGGGAGTGCTGAGATTACAAGTGTGTGCCACCCTGCCCAATGCACATGCAGTTCACTATAAAATGTTCTCTACCTACCCATCTGCCACTCTCCTCATAATTAACATCTATTCATTCTCCAAACTCAACCATATAGTTCAAGAGTAATTTTATCAGGTAAGGCTTCTCTAGCCCCATAGCTAAGCCATGATTCTTTCTCAAAAAGAATCAGTGTACTTAGCTTTAGGTCACTTTTCTCTGTTTGCAATTATACTATACATTAAAGTGACTATTTGATTTACATCTGCCTCTTTCACCAAACTTTAAATGTCACAGAAGCAAAGACTATGCATGCTTTTGCTCCCTGTTGTGTCCATAACACCTAGCACGATACCTAGCATAGAGATGACACTGAAAAATGTTTTTAAGTAAATCACTGAAATAATAACTTCACACACACAAAATAACTTCACTTAAATAAACTTCCTATCCTGTCATGGATCAAGGTTTTTTTTCAGAGATTATCTAGTTAATTTTTTTTCTGAATTATAAGGTATTCTAAGATTTTTCAATATAGCAACAGGCCTAAGAACACAAAATATGCCCTAAGATGTTCTAAAGATGTTGATAAAATGTTAAAGAACACAAAATATGTGATAAAATATTCTAAAGATGTTCAGAAAATGCTAAATCAATGAATAAAATCTGTATGCTAACATGATAATAACTATCAAACTCTCCTCTTGCTGCCAGGGACACAATGAACATGAGGTTTGGACAGATCTGAAATGAATCAGCTTTTATTAGTAACTTGAAATTAATATGATGATAATTGCCAATTCCTAAGCGATTATTCTGGATTTACCATCTAAAGTGGCCTTATATAAGGCAGAAAGTAATAAAGCCCATGCTTCCTGAGATTTACAATGCCCAGGTTAATTTCCCCCAAATCTACATCACATTAAAAAGACTCAGAGGGTAGGTAAAAGATCACCAACTGATACATGGGGGTGTGTAAGAAAATTTTAACCATGCTACCCTAGTATAAACCAAACCATTTAAAATCCTTCCATTTAATCTGGCTTAGGACAAATATTTTTCTACCAGGATTAGACAGGAGTGGTCAATATAAACAAAACCTATAACACTCACATACTTGAAGTTTACCAAAGAAGCGTCAAATTACATCCTGGGAATATTGGTTGGTATAAATACTCACACTTGAAGGAGCTGGTAAACAAACAAAGGTATTAAACATTTGGAGCCCTTAAGGAATGGGTACTTGGGAAGTTAGTGGTAAAGAAGAAAGTAATAAATGAATCCAGTCTCCTGATGTTTTTCAAAACATCTCCATATTTCTTTGCATGGAATATCAATAGTTCATAGTGCTATAACCCCTTATTTGGACCACACAAGCATAACAATGTAATCTAGTAATTTTTTTAAACTAGCAGTTTTAACTATCAATAGTTTGGACTGTGGTTCATTCAATTGGTAGAGTGCTGCTCGGCACTCTCTGAGGTCCTAGGTTTGATCCCCAGCACCACAAAAATGGAGAAGGACCTAGCAGCCCACTCCCAAAACAATCCCAAAACATCAGCCATTAAAAACCCTATGAATAACAGAGAACCACTGACATAGTGCTGGGCATGGTGCAGTGTTAGGGAGTGTTTCATTCTGTTGTAAAGGGGTCACAATGAGTTGGATCCAATACGATGGCACCTAACAATGAAGGGCTGGGGCTTAGCTCAGTTGTTAGAGTGCTGCTCTGCACTCTCTGAGGCCGTAGGTTGGATCCCCAGCACCACAAAAATGGGAGAAGAACCTGGCAGCCCACTTCCACAATAATTCTGAAAACAATCAGCCATGGAAAACCCTATGAGGGTCACTATGAGTTGGACTGCACTCAAAGGCACCTAACAACAACAAACACCAACATCAGTAGTTCAATAAAAAGTCTAACGGATTATGTACCTTAATGATTATCAACTCCTCAATGCTTATCAACTCCTTGAACCTATTTCCTCAACTGTAAAATGAACATTAAAAACATTCTTAGAGCCAGGCATAGTGGCACACATCTGTAATCCAAGCAACTGTTTTGAGAGGCAGAGGCAGGAGTATATAGAGTTCAAGGTCAGAAGCAGCCTGTGTGACTTAGTGAGACCCTGACACAAAATTTTAAAAAATTAAAAATGGGCTGGGAGTGCAGCCCAATGGTAGAGCACTTGCAAAGTATGTGCAAGGCCCTGGGTTCAACCCCTAAATACTGCAAAACAAAACAACAGCAACAACAACAACAAAACAAACAAACAAAAACAACCTCCTGAGAAGGTTATTGTGCAGAAAGGATATCTTATGCACAGCTTATCATAAATTAGGCTTTCAAGAAACGGTAGCAATTACTATTAGAAGCCTAGTCCTGACAATAACGATAGGAATGGTATCAAAAAAAGAAAATTCATTGTCCTAGGCTAACACCTCAGACATACCTGGCATTAAAGATCCTCCAACTAAAATAAGGGACAAAATATATCATAAAGTTCCCAATTTTAACTAATTAAGAATTAAGAGTTGAATTTAATTTAGTTTGATCTTAAATATTTTTTTTTCCACTTTCAGTACTAGGAGGTTAAATGCAGGGCCTCACTCATGCTAGGCAATTGCTCCACCACTGAGTTGTACACCAGGCCTTTTTTTATTTTTTATTTTGCAACAGGGTCTCACTAAATTGTAGTGGCCACCTTTGCCTTCCAACCTGCGATCCTCCTGCCTTAGCCTCCCAAGTGGCTGGGATTAACAGGCATGTATCACTATGCCCAGCTTAAATAGTTGCCAACAATGAAAGGAAAGCTTGTAATTTTTTTCAATTAACTGAAAATTTAAAAAGCTTTTTTTTTTTTCAGTATGGGGGATCAAACCTAGGGTCTTGAGCATATTTTGCAACCACTTTATCACTGAGATGACCCTCAGCTCCTTTTGAAAAATATTTTATGTGGAGACAGTGTTTCACTAAACTACGCAGTCTGCCTCTGGCCTCAAACTTGTGATCCTCTTGCCTCTGTCTCTGGAGTCACTGAGATTACAGTTATGTACCACCATGCCTAGCTAAAAGAAAAACTTAGAAAAGTAATCTGCCCCTTCACTTGAGATTTCTTTTAGTGTTTTCCAGTATTATAAAAGCAACACCTGCCAGGCCCAGTGGTGCATGCCTGTAATTCCAGCAACTGGGGAGGCTGAGGCAGGAGGATCATGAGTTTGAGGCTAGGGGCAGCCCACATAACTTAGCAAGACTCTGTCTCAAAAATAAATAAATAAATAAATAAATACAGGGCCGAGAGTGCAGCTCAGTGGTAGAGCACTTGCCAAATGTGTGCAAGAGTCCTGGGTTCAACCCCCAAGTACCACAAATAACAACAACAACAACAACAACAACAGCAATAATATGAAAAGCAAGACCTGCTGTTGTCATTGGGTGCCATCAGGTTGGGTCTGACTCATAGTGAGTCTATGTTCCAACACTGTGCCATGCCCGGCGCCATTGTCAGTGTTTCCCTGCTTATTCATTGGGCTTTCAATGGCTGGTTGTTTCAAGAGTGGGCTGCTGGGTCCTTCTCCCAAGCTTACACCACCTGGTATTCCCAGGTAGTCTTCCATCTAAATACTAACCAGGCCAGACCCTGCTTATCTTCCGAGATCTGACAAGTTCAGGTGTCAGGGTGGCACCGCTATAGATAAGACCTGCTAATCAAAGGAAAGTCAAGTACTTCTAAAACTTTCTCTCATTCTATTTTAAACATGAAGAAAACATGCTTCCTAAAGTATATTTTTAAAGAAACTACAGGGAGGGAAGTTTTTTAAAAATTACATCCACTTTTGTGTGTGTGTAAGTACAAACAAGACCTGTCACAGTAAAAGACCATTCACTGAAGCAGGGACTGGACAAATGATATATACAAGCCATCTGGCCACTTTGTATCTGGCTTAGATAACATCAATAAACCACTGAAATTGTAACTGCCATTATTAAGTGAAAACGGGGGTGTGTGTTAAATTTAAAGACAAAGTTTAAACTCTCAACGCTGTCCATTTCTCAAACACCCAATCTCCTTAACAGTGGGAGAGGCTTAACATAATGTGGCACTATTAAAGCACTCTTCAACATCAACAGTCAACAGCATTTCATCCACTCCCACCTACTTGGAGGGGACCAAATGTCCTCCCTAGAGATCTAAGGTGGTGAGCACTGATCACTGCCTTTTTCTCTTGTTTGCAGGGCAGACTTTGGCCCTCCAAGATAAGGAGTGCAGTGAGTCCCTAACCAATGACCGCCCAGAGAGCACTTGACATCCAATGCCTAGGAAGGCATCAATAGAAGTGGAAAGTCAGCCTGTGGTAAGAAAAAGATAGTTGGTCAGCCTCCTAGGGCATGAGAGTCACCACGTCATGGTAACTAACATGATCCGAAAAGGAGTAAGGTAGAAAATTTGCGGCAACGCTCCAGGTACCTGGGCAGAAGCTCTCAGGAGAGGCCACTCTCAGGATAAAGTGAAGAGTCCGGAGATGACATGGTGGGCTCACATGCAGTGAGGCACTCCCTACACTGGGATTGGCACTTCAGGTACCAGCGGGAACAAGTCGCCCCTTTTGCGCAAGCGTTCCCGCGTAGTCCTGCACGTCCCAAAGACAGGCGATGTGGGACCGAGGCCAGTAGGTGCTGGCAGCGGGCCGCGGCGCCAGAACGCAGAGGGCTGGGTGCTGCCCACCTGCCCAAGCCCAAAAGGCGGGGGCAGGAGCACCGGGGTGCCCACAAGGCCGAGTCAGGGCAGGGTAGGTCTGCGCTCCGGGGGCCTATCTCACCTGCTACGTCTGCAGCCCCGGGGCCGCGAGAAGGAAGCCGGTGTCCGCAGAGGGCCAAGCAGCGAGGAAATCACCGTCATCTCCCGCCCCCGGCCCTCTGTGCCGAGTGCCGCGGGTGCCGGCTGCAGCAGCTTAGACTCGTTTCGAGAAAGTGAAGGGTGGGGAACCAGCTGCCGCCCTGTCTGCTCCTGCGGGTGCTGGCCTTGAGGCCCCACGGCCCCGCCCACATCCCCGCCTTCAGACCCCGCCCCAGGCCTTGGTGCCAGAGCTTCGCGGGCCCCGCCCCGCCCAGAGCCCCGCCCCTGGCCTCCAGACCCAGCCCATACAGCCCCTTCCCGCCCTCAGGCCCCGCCCCGCAGCTGCGAGCTGCCCAGCCCCGAGCTTTCACGGGGGACTTCCGGCCCAGCAGCACCCGCAATATGGCCGCTGCGGGGGTTTTGAGTCTCGCTTGCTTTTCCTTTCGGCTCAGACGCAGCGCGTTCTCATCCTTCTGGTTAACCTCGACTTCGAGTCATCAGCCAATGCGTCTCTTGGTTAGCCCAGTCTTTTCATAGGGTAGATACAGTATATAAGCAAGGATTTAGAGTCAGGCCTCGGTCAAAATCCTTGCCTTTTCCCAGGCCAGGTTACCTTGCCCTTTTTAAATCAAAAGAGATTAAAATGTAAAGCTTTAGCTGTGGTGCTTGATTTAGACTAAGGGCCTTGTCGGTGAACGCATGTATTTCTATTGTAGGGGGAAACCTTGGGCAAATCCTCTCAGCAAACTGAGAGGAGTCCGCTTGTATTGTTGGATAACTTCAGAGCTTGAAGTGAAGGTGCCCCAAATACAGTGTTCCACTTTGAAAACTGAAGCAGCTCTGTCATTGAATTAGCTTTTTGGAATCAAAATCATTTAAAATTTAAAAAGGTTTACAACCTGATTGCACTTAATCTCGCCACAAGCATTAAAAAAAAAAAACTTACTTTGCATCTTAAGTTGTTGTCTGTACAGTGCCTTTCTATTTTTACTGGACACCAGAAGGGATGCTTTTGCCAGTCTTTGGTCTTATTAGTAAAGGAATTTATAAATAAACCAATAAGGAATTTTGGGGGAAAGCTTATTAAAGTCAGGAAAGAAAAAAGGTTGTAAGTGCCCAGGCAAGTAGGCTGGGAATATAGGATGGCATGGGGAAGGGGAGAGATGGAAAAGACAGATCTTCTGAGAAGGTTATGCTTTCTGACATAGAAATCAGAAAGCAAGAAGGTCCAGCGGTGAAATCCGTGGAAAAGTTACATGTACACTTCTAAGTTAGAGGTCAGAAAGCAGACAGGTCCAGCCGTGAGGCTGCTGGTGGCTTCAAAATCCTGTGTAGAACTTAGGATCTGTGGGCCACTGCTGACTTCTGTAGGTTGCTCTGGACGTTACTGAGAACTGTAGACATTACTGAGCGCTGTGGACACTGCAAACTGTGAACATTGTGGATTTCTGGACATTGCTGAGAACTGTACTCATTGCTGATAGCTATGGACACCGCAAACTGAACATTGTGGATTTCTAGACACTGCTGAGAACTATAGGCATTGATGTGAAACTGCAGGTAACTGGACATTGTGGACTCTGCATTGAGGAATGGAACTTTCGGTATTTTTAAGTCCATCTCTCAGTAAAGGGACAGATATTCCTCCCCTCTGTTTGAGTTTATCTTTAGGTGTGTTCTGACCCCTATCCTTAGGCTGGCCTCCTTGGGCTATAAAACAAGTCTTCCTATTTATGGCAGGAGAGGTCCAGCCCCCAAAAGAGAACCCTCTCCCCTAGCCCAGACATTGAAGGCACCTGTGGCTTTCATAGGTAAACAAAATTCTGGCTACAGATTAGACCATTTGTAAAGGTGCTATAGGTTACAGATCAGGTTATGGGGGAGGGGAAAGGGTACTGTCTCCTAGCAGCCATGGCATTTACAAAGGGTATTAACTATCAGGAAAGTTGTTGTTATTAGGTGCTTGTCTGACCATTTTTGTCTCAGAAGAAGCTCACATTGATATTCATATTTCAAAAGATGCATAGGAAGTAGATGGTTGCAGAAGTCCCCTTTATTCCCTTTCTTCCTGTCTACTGTCTTCTATCACTATCATCTCAGCAGTTTCAGTGCTAAGATGCAAAATTATATGGCTTACTAAGAAAAATTACAGCAAGCTAAGGGTAGGTTAAACTGGATATGAAACTCAAGAGAAAATAAACAGAATTGCAACTAAAGAAAAGGCATGGATCCTACTTCTATTCTCACTTCTCTTTTTCTTGGTTCTTTGACTTCTTCACTTTTAACTGCTTTGTTTTCCTTGAACATGCTACTTAATGGCAGCAAAATGATCTTCTGACTACTTCTGTTATCTCAAGGCTACTGAATTTCTGTTTAGGAAGTATGAAGTTTAATTCATTTAAATACAGTAAATACTGAGCTTTGATTATTAGTGGTCTATTGGAAAATAAGCCTAAGAAGTTAAGTTGGGGCCAATCTGCAAAATCTGGAAGGGGGTCTTTTTTTTTTTTTTTTTTTTTTTTTTGAGACACGGCCTTGCTTTGTAGCCCAGGCTGGCCTGGAACTTGCATCGATCCTCCTGCCTCAACCTCCAGTGTGCTGGCATTACAGGTGTGCACCACCATGCCCAGCTTGCAGGAAATACTTTAAGTTAGTCTTTGGGTTTGAGCCTTGTCCTTTGACCACAATAAAACTGTTAGGCACGTTAGCAAGATATTAATAAGCTATTAAAGAAGAGAGGATTAAAAATAACTCCTGATCAGCTGTGGTGCATGCCTGTAACCCCAGCGGTTTGGGAGGTAGAGGCAGGAGGATCATAAGTTCAAGACCAGAGACAGTCTGCGTAATTTAGCAAGACCCTGTCTCAAAAAGTAAAACAATGGGCTGGGGGCGCAGCTCAGTGGTCCAGCATTTGCAGAACATGCCGGCGCAAGGCCCTGGGTTCAACCACCAGTACCACAAAAAAAAAAAAAAAAAAAAAAAAAAAAAAAAAAAAAAAAAAAAAAAAAAAAAAAAAAAAAAAAAAAAAAAAAAAGAAAGAAAGAAAGAAAAAAGAAAAGTCACCCTTAGATAACCAATTACTAATGAATGCAGTAAGAAAATCATCTGATTCCACTCATATTTACAAATCATTCTGAGACTCATCTCTACTGTCCTATTAACTGAAAAAGAGAAAGAAAAGCTAAAAGTATGCAGACCACTGAAAGAACAACTATAAATTAATATTAATTTCACTTAAAAATAAATGGGACTGATAGCCATCAATCATACTAATACTCCCACTTCCCTCAACTCCATCTGATCAAGACTGATAAGAAGAATAAAACAAGTGTTTTCCCATATTGACAAAAGTCATGTAGGATATATGTTGAGACAATGTAGTGTACATTGTAGATTCCTGGTGAATTTTACTTTCTCTAAAACAAAGTGATTCTGATTTTTTTCTGATTATGAAAGTAATAAACAATAATTATAAAATATTCATATAATACAGAAAGAAATGAAGAAAGTAAAACTCATCCCTCTGGGTAACTTCGGTTCATATTATAAATGATATATCACTTTTTCTATGCAAATGGGAATACCAGAACACCTAATTGTGTTCATGAGAAATCTGTACATGAACCAGGAGGCAGTTGTTCGAATAGAACAAGGAAACACTGAGTGGTTTAAAGTTGAGAAAGGTGTGCGTCAGGGCTGTATACTTTCACCCTATCTCTTCAATTTATCTGACAGTAGTGTTTCCCCTGTTGTACAGAGGGTCGCTATGAGTCGGATACCGACTCGATGGCACCTAACATAACAACACTTCAATTTATACGCTGAGCAAATAATCCGAGAAGCTGGACTTTATGAGGAAGAATGTGGCATCAAGATTGGAGGAAGACTCATTAACAACCTGCGTTATGCAGATGACACAACTCTGCTTGCTGAAAGTGAAGAGAATTTAAAACATTTACTGATGAAGATCAAAGGTCATAGCCTTCAATATGGGTTACGACTAAACATCAACAAAACAAAAATCCTTACCACTGGGTCAGCACGCAACTTCACAATAAATGGAGAAAAGATTGAGCTTGTCCAAGATTTTGCTTTGCTTGGCTCTATAATCAGCACCCATGGAAGCAGCAGTCAAGAAATCAAAAGACGAATTGCTCTAGGAAAAGCTGTGGCAAAAGATCTCTTTAGAGTATTGAAAAGCAAAGATGTCACATTGAAGACGAAGGCGCGTCTGAGTCATGCCATGGTATTTTCAGTAGCATCATATGGTTGTGAAAGCTGGACATTGAACAAGAGAGACAGAAAAAGAGTTGATGCTTTTGAATTGTGATGCTGGAGATGTCTATTGAATATACCATGGACTGCCAAAAGAACCAACAAATCTGTCCTAGAAGTGCAACCAGAGTGCTCCTTGGAAGCAAGAATGGCCAGGCTGCATCTTACATATTTCGGACATGTAGTCAGGAGAGAACAATCCCTGGAGAAGGACATCATGTTTGGAAGAGTGGCAGGTCAACGCAAAAGAGGAAAACCCTCCACCAGATGGATTGACTCAGTGTCTACAAAAATAGGCTTAAACATAAATAAGATCGTTTGCCTGGCACAGAATCGGCAAGTGTTTCAATCTGCTGTACATAGGGTCGCTATGAGTCGGACTTGACTCGACGGCACCTAACAACAACAACAACAACAATGCACATATAGAGTATTTAAGAAAAATAGGATTATACAATAAACATGATTTTATACACATGATTTTTACTAGCCTTTTTCATGTAATAATATTAACATTTTATCCATAAATATAGAGCTAGATTATAATTTCTAATGCCTGTTGAGTATTCCCTATAGAAATTTTGAGGATGATCTTCCCTGAAAAAGTGGAAACTCTGGGCCATTCATGAAGTGTAATCTAAGTTGAATAAAGAAGAGAAATATAAAAGAGTGACTTAAAATGTGTTGTTTGAACTGGGTGCCATGGTGCATTCCTGTAATCCCAGTGACTCAGGAGGCAGAGACAAGAGGATCACAAGTTTAGGCCAGAGGCAGCCTGCAGTAGTTTAGTGAGACCCTGTCTCAAAAAAAATTAAAAAGGGGCTGGGGATGCAGCTCAGTAGTTGTGCAATTACCTAACATGCACAAGGTTCTGGTTTCATCTGCCCAGTATAGCAAAAATAAAATAAGAATTTTGAATATATATGATGGCATATTGATTTCAGAACTGTTGTTGTTGTTGTTAGTTGTTGCCATTGAGTGGGTGTCCAACTCATAGTGACCCTATGTACAACAGGCATACAGCAGGCGTACAACAGGTGAAACACTATTGTCAGTGCTTCTCTTCTATTCATAGGGTTTTCAATTGCGGATTGATTTTTGGGAGTGGCTTGCCACATCCTTCTCCCATCAGAACATTTGTTGTTGTTGTTGTTAGGTGCCGTCGAGTCGGTATCCAACTCATAGCGACCCTCATAGGGTTTTCAATGGCTGAGTGCTTCGGGATTGCCTTGGGAGTGGATTGCCAGGTCCTTCTCCCATTTTTGCGGTGCTGGGAATTGAACTCGGGACCTCAGAGACTGCAGCGCAGTGCTCTACCCACTGAGCTAAATCTCAGCCCCATCAGAACATTTAGTTTCTTTAAAACTCTCCTCTTCAGCCAGGAGCGGTGGCAAACGCCTGTAATCCCAGCGGCTTGGGAGGTGGAGGCAGGAGGATCGCAAGTTCGAGACCAGAGGCAGTCTGCGTAATTTAGCAAGACCTTGTCTCAAAAATTAAAAAAAAAAAAAGGGCTGAGGTGCAGCTCAGTGGTCCAGCACTTGCAGAGCATGCAGGCGCGAGGCCCTGGGTTCAACCCCTAGTACCACCCACACACACACACAAAAAAAACTCTCCTCTTCCTTCTTAACAGCACTATTTTCCCTAGGGAACTGTATGCTTCCGGAGAACTTGACTTCATTCCACCTTCAGGGGTGATTTTTCTAACCTAGTCTATCCAATCAGTGTGAGAGCAGGCCTAAGGTCACTTTAAAATCACTGATTCCTTGAAAACCAGCCCTCAACAAAAGCTGGCAAGTGCAGCTGTGTCACAAGATGGCTGTGTCTGCCTAAGGGCTGGATTAAGAAAAAGGTGGTGTCAGAAAATAACCTTGTAAAAGGTCAAATTCAGGAATTCCTGTAATGGGCTGAGCTTTGGAAAAATGTAACTTACTTTGTACCCTTTTACTGTAAAAAAGTTCCTGCTTCTGTAATTCTGCCTCTCTGCTCCTACCCTATAAAGCCCCTAACCAATATGAGTCAGATGCTGCTTTCTGAAAGTCCACTCCCTGGACTGAAAGTAGCCGGCCAGCCGATCTAAATAACTTTTCTGCTCCCAATCCGTTTGTTTGTGTCTTGGAGTATTTTTCTGGGGTCAAGCCGCTGGGTACAACATCCGGCCTTTGCATCCCTTTGTACCTAATGCTTGAGTTAGAGTGGGCACTGTCCCTAAAGTAGTTTGATGAAATGACTCTCAGGACTTCTGCAGAGAATGTTGATGTTCTATTTTTTTGCTGGATAAGAGGAAGAGTCTGGCAGCCATCTTGGGGCCATGAGAGAAACCACTATTAGAATGCTGCAAAGACTAAGGTAGGCACAGCAGAGAGAAGGAAGTAAACGGGGATGTTGAGGACGTACTGAGTTAGGGGATCAATTCTCACCTGAAGTAGCTTCATCAGACTGTCTATGGATCTTTTATTTATGTGAACTAATCAATTTCTTCATTATTTAAGCGAATTTGTGTGGGGTTTTCTGTTACTTGCAATCAAATTTGTAGAAAAAAAAATTCTAAAAGAAAATACCAACAGTGATTATCTCTGGTAAGGGTACACATGATTATTTTTCTGCATAGAAAAGTTCTCAAATTTTCTACTTAAAATATGTATTAATTTTATCAGGAAAAAAGTCTGAAATAAATCATGAAGTATATATTTTGGCTCTATGGAAATGGTGAGCAATACCTAATAATAAATCTTCTAAACAACTACTATGTATTAACCCTTTGACTACCAAGTTCAAATCAAAATATATGACAATATATATTTTGTTTGCAGAAACAATGAGCAAGAACATGATTAGCAAAATAATTGCAATGCATAATATAAGTTTGTAAAATACATTTTTCCACCACTTTTCTTGATTCTCTATCAAATTCATACATATTTCTTGACATATGTGTTCTGATGGTAGTCAAAGGTAAACGGGTAGGTATATAAAATCTACCAGTAAAATAGAACAGTTTAAGAGCACTGACACAGTGCACTATATAACCTTAGAGAAGAAAAAGGCTTGTGCTTGGTAATCTTTGTATCCTCAACACTTAGGCTAGTGGTTTCTCTGATGTATGGTAGGCATTCTACCAATGGCTTTTAAAAAAATCAATCAATTAATTTATGGTATTTAGGGGTTGAATCCAGAGCCTCGAACATACTTTACAAGTGCTGTGCTGTTCAAAGGCCTACATTATCTTCAAACAAGAGGAAAGGACATCGCAACTTTTTTATATACAAGGATAAGTCTCATTTATAAACCATCAGCAGTTATAACTTTACTCTGTTTCAAATTGCTTCTTGGTTTTTTGTTTGTTTGTTTGTTTGTTTTTGTGGGGTTTTTTGTTTGTTTGTTTGTTTTTGCAGTACTGGGGGTTGAACCCAGGGCCTTGCGCCTGCATACTCTACAAGTGCTAGACCACTGAGCTGCACCCCTGGCCCATTTATTTTACTTTTTGAGACAGGGTCTTGCTAAGTTACGCAGACTGCCTCTGGTCTTGAACTTGCAATCCTCCCACCTCCACCTCCCTAGCTGCTGGCATGCAGCACCAAGCACGCCCTGCTTTGTTTTTCTTTTCACTATTAATGTGATCTTATATGTTCAATGGCTGCAACCTGGTATTGTTTTCTTTCTTTCTTTCTTTTTTTAATAGAGAGTAATCCACATTTTAGGGGTCTGGGATTTAGCTCAGTTGGTAGAGCACTGCTCTGCAGTCTCTGAGCTCCCAAGTTCAATTCCCAGCACTACAAAAATGGGAGAAGGACATGGCAGTCCACTCCTGAGGGCAATCCCAAAACAACCAGCCATTGAAAACCCTCTAAGGGTCGCTATGAGTGAGACATGACTCAGAGGCACCTAACAACAACAACAACAATCCACATTTTATTTGCATCTGCTTTGCCAGGTATGTAGACTCAAGCCAAGAAAAGAAGGAAAGGAGGGAAGATGGATTCTGCTTGAAAAAGGCATCAGAATGAGGACAGGATGTTCAAAAGAAGGTCCCACTACTTGGAGAAAGGGCCATCCATGTGGAATTGCACTGTTCTCCCTTCCCTTCAAGTCACCTATGAATCAACATGAGTCTTCCTGTTTCACACCAGGTCCCACCCTCCTCTCCTCCAGACTGTCCATGGGCAAGAGACCCAAACTCCTCAATGTTTTAGCTCCTTTTCCTGCTCTTCTCTTCCCTACAGTTCTATTCCTGAGGATAGAGAGCTCCAACACCCATAACTTCTTCTTACAGAAGCCTCCTCATTACCAAGCTGCAGAACACAAACTTCTGATGACTGATATTGCCAGCCAGTCCCAGCTGGTTCCATCTGAGGGCAGAACATGGGCACGAGTGCTTATCTGTCTTAGGCAGGGTGATAGAGACATTGGGCAGGACATGCGCAGCCATAGGCCTCCTAGGGTAAGCCAAAAAGTAGGAGAAAAAGGCCAGGAAGCCAAGGATGTAGGTATAATTATCACAGAAGTCCATGTGGGCCCCAGACTGGAATGTTCAGCAAGCTCAGCAATTTCTAGGCTGACATCCTGCAATCCACCAGCTGCCCCTTGGATATCAATTCCTGCAGCCTTTTTCGAAGGTCTGGGTCCATGAAGGTCTCCCAGGCTAACTGCTTCATGTCTGTGTCCAGCGGACCTGGGGCATAGCTCAATACACTCATGCTAGGTTGCTCTGTGGCCAGGGCCTGGAACATCAGGTAGCAGGCAGCCTTCCCTGTGCAGCAAAATGTCCAGCCTTTGAAGGGATGCAGGGCCCAGAGGGATGAGATGTTAACTACTGTCCTGCTGAGGCCAGGACTAGTTGGGAAGGCCTTTAGGATGCCACAGAGTATGGAGATCAGGTTCAGATCCCAGTACTTGCTCACTTCTGCTGGGTCACTCAGGTTCAGGGAGCCTTTGGAAACATCCCCAAGAGTGCCCTCATTGTTGATGAACAGCACTCACTGCAGCCCCTTGGGCCCGGGCAACTTGTGTAGGGTCCTAAACAGTTGCTGCAAGGGGGCTGCTGAGCCCAGGTCAACAGGCACCCATACCATGCACAGGCCAGGCCACTGGTGCCTAGCTCTGCCTCCAGCTGCCCTAGCACCTTGTCATTGTGGGCACTTAGGAGCAGCACCAAGCCAGGAGCAGGACTGGCATTTGGCTGAAGCCACAGGAGGCCAAGATCAGAATACACACTGCACAGCCCAAGCCAAGTTCCTTGATGCTGCCGCTCTCCATGCCTTCTACCCCTGTAAGCGCTGGGACCCAACATCATTTTTTCACCAACATAAACAGTGACTATACACAAAGAAGTCACTAGATAGAACATACAGAAACCCAACTGACTACATTTATGGGAAGAGACAATGGAAAGATTCAATATCAAAAGTCAGAACAAGACCAGCTGCTGATTGTAGATCAGACATTCAATTGTTCATATACAGATTCAAACTGAAATTAAAGAAAATTAGAACAAGTGTATGAGAGCCAAAGTATGACCTTGAGTATATCCCACCTGAGTTCAGAGATCACTTCAAGAACAGGTTTGAAGTGTTAGACACTAATGATCAAAGACCAGATGAGTTGTGGCATGACATCAAAGATATCATTCATGAGGAAAGCAAAAGGTTATTAAAAAGACAGAAAAAAAAGAAAAGACCAAAATACACATCAAAAGAGACTCTGAAACTTGCCCTTGAACATTGGGCAGCTAGAGTAAAAAGAAGACTTGGTAAAGTTAAAGAACTAAATAGAAGATTTCAAAAGACAGCCCAAGAAGGCAAAATCAAATACTATAATGACATGGGCAAAGAGCAGGAGATAGAAAACCAAAAGGGAAGAACATGGTCTCTTTTTTTCTCAAACTTAAGGAATTGAAGAAAAAATTCAAGCCTCGAGTGGCAATAGTGAAGGATTCTATAGGAAAATATTAAATGATGCAGGAAACATCAAAGGAAGATGGAAGGAATACACAGAGTCATTATACCAAAAAGAAATGGTGGATCACCAACTATTTCAAGAAGTTGCATATGATCAGGAACCAATGGAAAATGAAGGACAGACTGGAAGCTGCCTTGAAGGAATTGGTGAAACACAAGGCTCCAGGAACTGATGGAATACCAATGAAGATGTTTCAACAAACAGATACAGCACTGGAGCCACTCACTCGGTTATGCCAAGAGATTTGGAAAACAGCTGGCTAACTGACTGAAAGAGATCCACATTTGTGCCTATTCCCAAGAAGGGGAATCCAACTGAATGTGGAAATTATCGAATGATATTATTAATATCACACACAAGCAAAATTTTACTAAATATCATTCAAAAGCATCTGCAACAGTATATAGACAGGGAATGGCCAGAAAATCAAACTGGAATCAGAAGAGGCCATGGAACTAAGGACATCATTGCTGATGTCAGACAGACACTATCCAACAGCAGAGAAACCAGAAAGATGTCTATGCATGGTTTTTTTGTTTTGTTTTGTTTTGTTTTGTTTTTTGACTATGCAAAGGCATTTGACTGTGTGGATCATAATAAATTATGGAGAACATTGTGAAGAATGGGAATACCAGAGCATTTATTGTACTCATGAGGAACCTGTACATGGACCAGGAAGCAGTCATTCAAACAGAACAAGGAAACACTGCCTGGTTTAAAATCAAGAAAAATATGCATCAAGGCCTTCACTGTACCTTTTCTGTCTCTATGCTGAGCAAATAATCTGAGAAGCTGGACTTTATGAAGAAGAATGCGGCATCATGATTGGAGAAAGACTCATTAACAACCTGCATTATGTAGATGACACATCTCTGGTTGCTGATAGTGAAGAGGATTTGAAACATTTACTAATGAAGATCAAAGAACACAGCCTTCAGTATGGATTGTGCCTCAACATCAGCAAAACAAAAATCCTTACAACTGTGTGGGTACACAGCTTCATGATAAATGGAGAAAAGATTGAGGTTGTCCAACAGTTTGCTTTACTTGGCTCTATAATCAACACCCACGGAAATAACAGTCAAGAAATCAAAAGATGCATTGTCCTGGGAAAAGCTGTTGCAAAAGACCTCTTTAAAGTGCTGAAAAGTAAAGATGTCACTTTGAAGACGAAAGTGCACCTGACTTATGCCATGATATTTTCAATTTTATCATACACTTGTGAAAGCTGGACATTGAATATGGGAGACAGGAGGAGAATTGATGCTTTTGTATTATGGTGCTGGAGACAAATATTGAATATACCATAAACTGCTGAAAGAACCAACAGATCTCTCCTAGAAGTGCTACTAGAGTGCTCCTCGGAAGCTAGGATGGCTAGACTGCATCCTATGTATTTTGTACACGTTGTCAGGAGGGACCAATTCCTGGAGAAGGACGTCATGTTGGGAGAATGGTGGGTCCATGAAAAAAGAAGACCCTCAACTAGATGAATTGACACAGTGTTTGCAACAATGAGATTAAACATAAAAAAGATCGTGTGCCTGGCACAGAATTGGGGAGTGTTTTGTTTTGTACATAGGGTCGCTATGATTCAGACCTGACTGGACGACACTTAACGACAACAAAAACAACAATTTCTGCTCTGTCAAGAGAAAGCCCTGAAAATTATCTTTTCATATATGCATACATGTGTGTATGTGCTTTCATAAACATCTAGTATATTTTTCCTTCTTTTCAGTTTCCTAGTGAAATATTCGGGCTGGGATTTAGCTCAGTTGGTAGAGTGCTGCTCTACAGTCTCTGAGGTCCCAAGTTTGATTCCCAGCACTACAAAAATGGGAGAAGGATGTGGTGATCCACTCTTGAGGCAATCCTGAAACAACCAGCCATTGAAAACCCTGTAAGGGTTGCTATGAGTCAGACACGACTCTATGGCCCCTAACAACAACAACTGAAGTATTCACTCAAAACCAATGAAAAAAATTGAAATCAAACCATCTCTCTCATTTATTGATCTTGTTATTGACCTCAAGTAAGGCTCATTTGTGGCTAAATAGGCAGAGGCTTTTATCTGGGCCTGCAATTTAGAGGTTAAGCAGAAAAGCAATGAAATTAGAATTAGGTTATGAAATTATAAGCTAAGTCAGTTACTTATATAAGACAGAGTGCAGAAGCCATGAAATAGAAGCATGATAATGTTGGGAGCACAGGCAGTGTGTTTCAAGATTTAGCTTCTTGATATTTGTGGTTTGTTTTGACCACATTTTGGGTGGTAGTGGGCAAAGGTCAGAGATAAGTTAACATGAAAATAAAAGAAAAAAATACACTTATTTCTATTCCTTGTTTGTTTATTTAAAAGTGGTCTCACTGACTAATGGGTAATTTTTAAAGAAAGAATCTTATAGCTTTTTTTTTTTCAGTATTCTGGGATTGCACCCAGGGCTGTGCACATGCTACACAAGTGCTATACCACTAAACTGACCGACACCCCCTTTTTAAATTTTTCAGACAAGGTCTCGCTAAGTTGTGCAAGCTGCTTCTTGTCTCAAACTCAAGATCCTCTTGCTTCAGCCTCCTGAGTCTCTGGGATTAAAGGCGTGTGCCACAGCCTCTGTCTGTAGCTGTCCCACAGTGACATCCAATTCCATCAGATCTCAGAAGCTAAGTAGAGTCGGACCTGGTTAATGCTTGAATAGGAGACCACCTGGGAACGCCAGGTGCTGTAGGCTTGGGAGAAGGACCCAGCAATCCACTCCCAAAAAACAATCAGCCATTGAAAACCCTGTACATATAGCAAAGAAGCACTAACAATGGTGTTACAGCTGTTGTACATAGGGTAGCTATGAGTTAGAGACCAGCTCACCGGCACCTAACAGCAAGAACAAACCACAGCCTCTGGCTCATTTGCTAATTTGCATTGTGTCTAAGATGAAATACGGAAAGTAACCAACTTTGTGCAATAGGAAGAGGAAGTGGAGAAAACCTCAGATTTAACCTTGACTTTGGAGTAGGAGGGGTTTTAGCTGCTTGTAGGTAAAACATGGGTACAATTACTCAGTATATAGTTTTTAAAAGAGAGAAGAAGAAAAGACAATCAAAGAAAACGAAGAGAGAAGAAAGCTCGAACATTGTCAGCGCAACAATTAAGCCCATACCTCAGAAGCATTCTCCTAATAGAGTACATATTTCTGGGTAGGGGTTTGTGTGCATTCTCCTTCCCTTGTTGAAGTGGTAGATCCTTCCTCTACCTATGCTGATTTCCATGCTGTTCTCACTTTCTAGAACAGCACTTGGCATACAGTAGGCACTTGATAAATATTTGTTAACCTCCTAACTCTTAGAGTACAAGATCCTGAAATTTCTATATTGAGAGAATCACTTAAAAAAGGAAACACCTGCTTTTTCTTAGCCTGCTTTTTTCACTATCAATGAAAGTAAGAATGATCAGAACTCAAGTCTCTATGTGGCAATAGAGAAACCAGGTGTTTTATTGTAACTGACAATGGCTGAAACAGAGTAAATGAGGAGGACTCATTATTGGTTATGACACAGACTAAATATGATAGTGTCACAATAATTCTACGAACAAGAAATGTCTCAGAATTACAAAGTTATTTAGACTTCCTTTTACCCTAACTCTATGCAAGCTCTCCCTAAACTGCACCAAAAAATTGAAATGGGAAACAAAACTCATAATTTCTGAACTATAAGAGCATTGTCCCAACCGGACCTGCAGCTGTACCACCAGGTGTCCCATCCTGTCAGATCTCGGAAGCTAAGCCGGGTCAGACCAGGTTAGTACTTGGATGGGAGACCACCTCGGAAACACAAGGTGCCATAGGCTTGGGAAAAGGACCCTGGCAACCCACTCCCCAAAAACAATCTGCCATTGAAAACCTTATGAATAGCAGAGAAGCATGACAGTAGTATTTCATCTCTTGTACATAGGGTTGCTATGAGTCAGACACTAACAACGACTTCAACCTAGTCACCAAAAGCATAGGCACTAGGTCTGGGGACCATTCTTGGAAAGTAAAGTTGATAAAAGTAAGCTTTTCAATGCAGTGTTAATTGGGGCCTAGGTTTCTATAGTCTATAGCTAATATCTTGATTAACTATATCCTCAAATCTTATTAGTCCTAATGGCCTAGCCTAAACTCTCTCACATAG
Source organism: Pedetes capensis (assembly GCA_007922755.1). Taxonomy (NCBI): domain Eukaryota; kingdom Metazoa; phylum Chordata; class Mammalia; order Rodentia; family Pedetidae; genus Pedetes; species Pedetes capensis. The sequence goes on from VMDO01002243.1 coordinate 27,532, forward strand.
GCTTATTATATGCATATATTTTGAAAAGTGTTTATAATAATGTTAAAATTTGGTAAAATTCCTAGAAAACTTTTTTTTTTTTCTGTACTGAGGGTTGAACCCAGGGCCTCGCACTTGCATGCTTTGCGAGTGCTGTACCACTGAGCTGCACCTCAGCCCATTTTTTTTTACTTTTTGAGACAGGGTCTCACTAAATTACACTGACTGCCTCTAGTCTCAAGCTTGCAATCCTCCTGCCTCTGCCTCCTGAGTTGCTGGAATTACAGGTGTGCACCACCACGCACAGCTCTTTAGAAAACTCTTAAAAATTTTTTTTATTTCATATGGCCCCTCTGTAACTTGTCGAGAATTTTCTTTTTATTAACCAGTCTTTTATCAAACCAAGAATTAGTATTAAAAGTTCAAGCCTAGGGTAAAGCCAGTACTTAGCATGCACGAGGCCCTAGGTTCAATCCTCTGCACCAAGAGAACAAAGAAAAAAGAAAAAAAAAAGAAAAAAAACCCTTTAAGCTCAATATTTTCCATAGTGAACTGATTTGTCTGGGCAAAAGATCATACCTGTGGGCAAAGGAAATATTTTTAGAAACGTACAAATACGCAGAGAACCTAGTAAAGTAGAAAGCCCCTCTCTGAATCATTCTCCTCAACCACTGGAATCTCACCTATCCAGCTATGAGTGTCATGAGTATGGATGGAATGACCCTTTTATATTTTGTCCAAAATCCCTCCACTTGCTTTGGAAGGTGGTAAGCAGAGGAGGGACATAACTTCTTTACAGGGAGCTAAGCCTGTGTGGGGAAGTTGGAGAGGACAGAGCCTTCATGGGAATAGCTAGACCTTTCAAATGATGTAGAACATTAGTGAAAATAATTACAAAGTAACTAAAGATGGGAAATTTGTCTCTTCAGCTCTTGGAAAGAGAAATAATTGTATCAGTCCCGTTGAGGCTGGGTGACCATCAGAAGCTATTTTAAAGAGACAGTTGGGGCAGGGGTTATACTTATAGGGAATGGGCTATCAAAGAATGAGGGTTGTAATTTAGGCATTTCTTCCAATTTGACAATAGCTATTCTGTTGTTTCCCTTTCAGGCCTCAGTTTTGATTTGCTGCCAGGCACTCAGCATTTTTCTCTTTCTCAGCATTTTCTCACCTTCTCAATCTTCTTATTTCATTGTTATTATATGCTAGTGATTTGGTTCTAACAGGCTTCCTGCTTGTTCCTTCCTCCACATGTTATTTAATCAATATAATTTGCATGTAGAGTTACTGTTCAAGGACCTAGGAAGGTCAAGTGAGCAAACAGAAGGAAGAACATGAGGGTAGAGAACAGTCATAATGATTGAGGACTACAGTTAAGTGAAATTCTTAGTCACATCCAGGAATCCAAAGGTCTGTCTCACTACTTCTTAGCCAGGACTTTGTACCAGAACCACCTGGGGAATATAATTCCTAAAAATGTAGATGCCAGAGCCCCAGGCAGATTTCCTAAACCAACCTAACTGCAACTGAGTCCAAGGCATGTATGTGTGTATGTGTGTTTTCCTTTCAGATTGAGTAGATGATTCTAATGCATGTTCTCAGTTAAGAGTTACTCATTAAGGTAATAAACTAGATTAAGGGCAAGCAGGAATTTGTAAAAGAGGAAGGCAGAACGTCTTTATAGAGTCTCATCGTTCTATGGGGAGAAATGTGTTCTCATTGTAGGAAAAAGTACATTGAATTTGGCATCTTCCTTTGGAAATCCATTTCAGTAGCTGTTCCCACTTCTTGATTTGTCCTTTATGGGGAAAAGCAAAACAAATCAAACTGATTGCTGTCCTCATTTCTTATGTACATATACCACATCTTCACTATAGTGCCATTTTCAAATCCCATCATAAAGTGTATGTTATGAGTGAAAGGGGTGAAGTCAGTTTATGACTCACTCAAGAATTAAGCCAACACACTGAACATATTGTGGGTTATGTAGCAAAATTCCAGTGCAATCATTTCATGGTCTCCTAAAGCTTCAGCGTTTAAGGAATAAACATAATTCCTCTTATCTTTCTTTGGAGATGTTATTTTCTAAAATACAGCTTTTTGTTAATCTTTTCCTTTATAGTTTGTGTATTTGGTGTCTTATTTAGGAAATCTTTCCTGCATCAAGATCATAACAATATTCATCTACATTTTCTTCTAAAAGTTAAATGTCTTTTAAAATTGTTATCCTTGGTAGAATTTTAAAATTTCCATTTGTTACTGAGCCCCAATTTAAATCCAAAGTGTAGAAAGTCCCTGCCTAACACAGGCTCTGCAGCTTTGCCCTGGTGGAGATTAAAAGACCCTCAACATAAAATCAAATAAAATAGGAATATATAAGGAATTTAAAATTTTATAAAATATGTTCAAAGAAGATAGCAGAGTATTCTCAGCTACTGTAAATATAAATTATCTTAAAGTCAGTGTATTTTTTCCTATACTGAAGAGATAAGGCCCATAGTGTAAAAGGCTAGTAATCACTCTCACTGTAGGTAGGCATATCACATGTTTATCCAAGATCAAGCAGGAAATATGTTTACGTACGTCTAATGTCTATCAGGACCTTGAAGACATCCTTGAATAAAAGTCGCTTTGCAGCTCTATATCAGCTATAATAAGAAATAACAACTTCAAAGAAAGAAATCTTTGCATGAAATTCCTGGAAGGTATTCCCACAGCTGAACCCTTCTCTGGACTCTTATACCTACCTGCTTCCTGGTGTCCTTGGCTCAACTTTGGGACTTATTGTTGGATTTCAGGCTCTAGCTCCTGCACTGTTTTGTGAATATTTACCCCCTGATGTTGTCTACCTGCTCCCCTCAGCATTGCCTCAGATACTCAGTTGTGTCCACCTGTTATTGGTTTGGCTCACTTGTGCTCTGTGCTCTACCCCATCAGAACCAGAGGGCCTCCATGTAGGATCCTTGGCACCCTCTCAAGCTGATTCCAGTCATAATTTCAACTGTTATCTGCTGGAGACTATTGCTCGTACTAGCAAAGCTAGACTTTCATGATACTCTCCACATACTCAGATGGTCTGATTGACAATCATCCTAGCAAAGGAAGCATCTCCATGGAGATGAATTCATCTGTTTTCAAAGCATGACTTGGGAGCCCCTGTGCTGAATAGCATCACACTTTGAGGGAGGACTTGTTTTCCTCTCACCAGGTGACTCATAGTTGTGTAGGTCTACAGGGTGATTCCTCTCTTCCCTGGTAGCAGCTTTCCCTGTTGTCCACTGTAAGAAGTGTCACTGCTGTCACTGCAACCCTGCCCAGTTTAGGGTGCCTCTGGATGTGACAGTGAACCAACAGACCTGAGGCAGCTGCCTTGGCCAGCTAGGTGGATAGCCTTTTCCTTCCTCACTACCCTCTCTACTCTTTCCCAAGTTGGCCTCCTCAGTAAAAGGCATAGACTGATGTTTTCACTTTCCTGCCACTTTCAGAATCTCTACACTGGAATAGCCTGGGAATCTGAGACCCTGAAATCATGGGCCCCACTGAAAGCTTTAGCTCTCATCTGTGCTATACTGTGAACCCTGCAGTGGTATATTTTACATGGAGGCAAGGTTTATGCCTTGGGAGCTCTTAGGCCACATAGATCTCACCTGTTACCAGGGCCTTGGCCACCATAGAAACCACCAAAGCTTAGTGTCAAGAATTGTAGGTATGTTGGGCACAGTGGCACACACCTGTAAATCCCAGCAATTCGGGAGGTGGAGGCAGGAGGATTGCAAGTTTGAGAGCAGAGGCAGTCTGCGTAACTTAGTGAGACCCTGTCTCAAAAAGTAAAAAAAACATGGGATAAGGATGCAGCTCAGTGATATCGTACTTGCATGCTTTGACTGGGTTCAAACCCCAGTACTGGCCCTTTGTTCAAACCCCAATACTGCAATAAATAAATAAATAAATAAATAAATAAAAAAAAATAAAATAAAGAAAGGAAGAAAGAAAGAAAGAAAGAAAGAAAGAAAAAGAATTGTAGATATGGAGTTCTCTTCTGCTTTCTTCACAATGCTAGGTAGGCTACCACCATTCTGAATGCTCCCTCTCCACAGGTAAATCTTAACCCAACCAACTGGAGTTATAGTTTATCTGCAAGCTGCATCAGACATTCTAGTCTCTTACAGTTTGAAGTTCTGTCCTGAGCACACAGACTGGGTCACTTAGGAGTGGCTCAACATACTGAGGACATCCTCAGGAGTTTTATACATCTTATGCCAGGAGCCAGCATATACCCATGACCCAGGGGAGTGGGCCTTCTGCCTCCCCAGAAAATTCACCAGCTCTAGTAGAGAGGTATTCACTGAGGTTTCCAAGACGATGTTTCTCCTTAGAGGAACCTGCCCTTTAGGTAGCCCTCTGTGTGCTCTTCAGAAACACCGAATCCTTCCGTAGTCTTTTTGAGTGCCTCACTGTCTGAGAAAACCTGTGAATTACATACTTTGTGTTTATTTCCTATTGTTGATGTAATGAATTATAACAAAATTGTTGTTAGATGCCATTGAGTAGGGTCCAACTCATAGTAACTCTCATAGGGCTTTCAATGGCTAATTGTTTTTGGATTGCTTCAGAAGCAGATTGCCACATCTTTCTCCCATTATAACAAACTTAGTGGTTTAAAACCATCCAAACTTACTATCTTATGATTCTGGAGGCCAGAAGCCCTAAATCTGCCTCAATGACTTAAAGTCAAGGTGTCACCAGGGCTGGTTTCTTCTGGAGGGTCTAGGGAAGAATGGCTTCCTGGGTTCTAGAGGCCACTCACATTCCTCAGCTTCTGATGCCCTTCCTCAATTTTCAAAGTCAGCAATGTTGTATCTCCCTGACCTTTCTTCCATAGTAGTCACAGTTCCCTGTGAGCACAATGTGGAACAGGTCTCCGCTTTTAATGATCATGTGACTAGACTGGATCCACCTAAGTAATCCAGCATACTGTCCCCATCTCAAAGAACCAATTTGCTGAGGTCAGAAAATTGATAGAGTAATAGAGAAAGCTGAAGATTTGGTGGCCAAACTGCTGAGAGAACAAATTGCCAGTAAAACAGACCTAATGAGCAAGACCTCCATCTGGTTAGAACGTCTAGCTCTAGGAAATTGTTCTGCTGATTTTCTGCCTGCTGGATCTGTCCATTTCTCATAAAGTGTTGTTGAAGCCACAAACCTTAAAAATGGACTCATCTATTTTTTCCTTGCAGTACTATCAGCTTTTGTCACATGTATTTTGATGCTTTGTTGCTAGGGGACTGCACATTAAAGATTGTTCTGTCTTCCTGGAGAACTGGCCCCTTCATCATTATAAATACATCTTCTTACTTTGAAGTGCTCTGTCTAAAATTAATAGAGCTACACCCACTGTCGTGTGTGTGTGTGTGTGTGTGTGTGTGTGTGTGTGTGTGTGTGTGTTAATGTCTATCAGCATATGGGAGTTTTTGTTTATTTGGGGTTTTTTTTGGTATTTTGTTTGTTTTTTGTTTGCTTGTTTGTTTTGAGACAGGGTCTCACTAGGTGGCCTGGGCTGGCCTTGAACTTGTGACCCTCCTGCATTAGCTTCTGGAGTGCTGGGATTACAGGCACCAGTCTACATATGTTTTTTGTTTTTTGTTTTGTTTTGTATAATGTTCCATTAATGTTCTCTTTCTCCCCAGGATCCACAGCAGAATACCACATTGCACCGAGCTGTCTCACCTTCCCAGTCTCTTCTGATCTATGACAGTTTCTTAGTCTTTTCTCATTTTTCTTGACTTTGATTATCTTGAGGAGTACTGACCAGTGATCCTCTAGAATGTTTTCCAACTTGAGTTTGTCCGGTGTTTTTCTCATTCTTAGACTGGGGTTGAAGGTTTTGGGAAAGAAAACCACAGTGATGAAGTTGCTTTTGAGTTGCATCATGTGAAAGGTAGGTGTTATCCATGGGTGATGTTAGCCTCCATCATTTGGTTAAAGTGGTGTTGGTCAGGTTTTTCTACTGTGAAATTACTATTTTTCTCTTTCTCTACCCTGTTTTTTGAAGGTGAGTCTAGCTTACTCCTGTATGGGGAGGTGGGAAGGAATTAAGTTTCATTTCTTGGAGAAAGGACTATGTACAGATACCTTTCAGAATTTTTCTGTAAGGATAATTTGTCTCTTCTTTCCCCATTTATTTGTTTGTTGTTTGTTTGTTTGTTGAGACAGGGTCTCACAATGTAGCCCAGGCTGGCCTCTAACCTGTGATCCTCCTGCCTTAGCTTCCAGAGTGCTTTGATTATAGGCATCAATCTATATGTATCTTTATATTTAAAGCAGGCTTCTTGGTGACAACATATGTTGTTGTTATTAGGTGCCATGGAGTCGTGTCCGACTCATAGCAACCCTTATAGGGTTTTTAATGGCTGATTGTTTCAGGGTCACCTCAGAAGTGGATTGCCACATCCTTCTCCCTTTTTTTTTTTTTTTTTTTGCTGTGCTGGGAATTGAACCCAGGACCTCATATAGATTACAGAGTGGCACTCTACCAACTGAGCTAAATCCCAGCCCTCTACAACAACATATAGCTGAATCTTATTTTTAATCCACCTTTACAATATTTTTCTTTTCATTGCTGCGTTAGACCATTGATATTTAAAGAGATTATTGGTATAACTGATTTGTTACTGTTTTCTATTTGTTGTCTTTGTTTTATTGTTTCCATTTTTGCCTTTCACTCTTTTTCTGCCTTTTGTTGTTTTAGTTGAGCCTTTTATAGATTCCAGTTTTTTCTGCCTTTGTATATTAGTTATACTTTTTAAAAAGAAACTTTGTTTAGTGGTTATCCTAGAGTTTGCAATATGCATTTACAACTAACCCAAGCCTACTTTCAAATAATACTATACCATTTCATGGGTAGTATGAGTACCTTATAATAACAAAATTATCCTAATTCCTCTTTCACATCCTTTACATCATTGTGATTATTCATTTCGCTTAAACATAAGCATACATATACATACTGAGACCAGAGTTTCTTCTCAGGTGCCAGATGCTGGACCCCTGGATCCAGGGACCCAGGAATAAATGCACAGATAGCAAAAGCAAGCGAGAGCAAGCGACATTTACTAAGAGGGTAGACAAAGCCTTCATATGAACAGAGAAAGTCCCTACTAAGTAGCCAAGGTGGAACTGTTGCTTTGGAGTTTTTATACTATTTTAAGGTGTAAATTCTTGAGAGGGTGGGAGCTTATTCTATTGTTTCTACCTAGAGATTGATTATCTAGGTGACTGCTGACCAGGTCATAGGACTTGTTTTTCTTAGAAGAATGGGACTTGATCTAGCAACTGTTGACCAAGTCACTACTTGTTTCCTTTGAAGAAAGGGACTTAAGAGAATGAAACTCATGCGGTCTGACTGAAACTTAGGTGACCAAATTGTTCGCTTGGTGACTGTCTTGCCTCAGTAGTTGTCTGTTTCCATGCCTCATTTCCCTGAACTTACCTAAAAATTACTAACTCCTATAAACATTTTATATGATATATACATAAGCACACGTAATCAAATACATTAGTGGTGTTTTTGTTCTGAACACCAGAAACTGTTATTTCTTAGGTCAATTCAGGATAAGAAAAATAAAGCTGAGCACAGTAGCATATATTTGTAGTCCCAGCTATTTGGGAAGCTGAGGCAGGAGTTCAAGACCAGCCCAGACAACACAGTAAGATCCATTGCAAAATAAATAAGTAAGTAAGTAAATAAATAAATAAATAAATAAAATAAAATCAGAAAAATAAAGGTTTTTAATTTACTTGCTTTTTTGTTGTCTTTCCTTTCTTTATAGAAATCTGAGTTTCTAATTTTCTCTCTAAAGAACTTCTTTTTAACGTTTTTTGCAAGGCAGGTCTACTGGCAACAAATCATCTCCATTTTTGTTTGCCTGAGAAAGTCTTTCTCCTTCACTTTGGAAGGATAATTTCACAAGGCACAGAATTTTAGATTGGTAGTCTTTTTTGCTCAATACTTGAAATATTTCATCCCATTATTTTCTTGCTTGTATGGTCCTGGGGAGTCAGATGTTAATTCTTACATTTTATCTTTAATAGGTTCCCTAACTCCTTGGCTTATTTCAGAACTTTATCTTTGGTTTTCTGCAGTTTGAAAATGAAATGGCTAGGTGCAATTTGGGGGAGCCTTATCTTTCTTGGCGTCTAAGCCTCTTGGATATGTGGTTTGGTGTCTGACATTAATTTAGAAAATTCTGTCATTGTTGCTTCAAATATTTCTTCCATTCTTTTGTCTCTTCTCATTCTAATATTCCCGTTATATGTATTTATACCTTTTATAGATGAGCCACAGTTCTTGGATATTCTCTCTCTTCCTCTTTTGTAAAATTCTTTGTTCTCTTTGATTTTCAGTTTTGGGGGCTTTTACCAATATATTTTCAAGTTTAGAGATTCTTTCTGTGGCCATATCCCGTCTACTAATAAGTCTATCAAAGGCATTTGTCATTTCCCTAACAGTGGGTTTTTTTTTATCCCTAGTATCATTTTTAGGATTTCTATCTCTCCATCTCTCTGCTTACATTGCCTATCTGTTCTTGCATGTTGTATACTTTATCCATTAGAGTTCTTAGCATATTAATCATGGGTATTTTTAATTCCTTCTTCTATAATTCCAACATCCCTCCCATATCTGGTTCTGATGCTTTTTCTGTCTTTCAAACTGTGGTTTTTGCAGTTTAGTATGTCTTGTAATTTTTTTTCTTGCTAGCTAAATGTGATGTATTAAGCAAAAAGAACTGTGTAGTAAGGAGGCTTTTAATAATGTGATAGTGAGGCAGAGAGGGAGGAAGTATCTTATGGGCCTATGACTAGGTCTCAGTCTTTTAGTGACTCTATGCTTCTGGACTGGGAACTTGAGAAATGTTTTGCAGTGTTTTTCTCCCCACTTAGGTGGCACAGGATGAGTACAATGGGATGGATTTGGGTATTTTCTCTCACCCAGGACAGTAAATCTCTATTAAAACACCAGCAAGTTAGGTTCTAGTTAACTAGCTTTCTTGAGGGCAGACCTTATTAAGGAGGCACTGCCATACTTCAAATTGAGTCCTTTTCCTTTCCCTTGCCAGAAGCACAGGGAATTTTGCTGATATTTAATGTGAGAACCTGGTTGAGCACTTGAAAGTAAATTTATAAAACCATGGGGATAGCTGGGCGCGGTGGCGCACACCTGTAATCCCAGCAGCTCGGGAGGTGGAGGCAGGAGGATTGCAAGTTCGAGATCAAAGGCAATCTGTGTAATTTAGTGAGACCTGTCTCAAAAAGTAAAAAATGGGATGGGGGTGCAGCTCAGTGGTCCAGCACTTGCAGAACATGCAAGCGCGAAGCCCTGGGTTCAACCCCCAGGACCGAAAAACAATAACAACAACAACAAAAAAAAAAAAAAAAAAAAAAAAAAACCACATGGGGCTTGTGGTAACTGAGTCCCTCTAGAGTTTTTAACTCTCACACTTGTCCGCACCTATCCACCAGCAATTGTCATTAAAGTTCAAAGTTTCTTACCCTAACCCTGGTTCCTACAGATTTCTGCTTTGGTAAGTTGTACTCTACATTCATCTGCTGCCTTTCCAATTTTAGGCGCAAGAGTTTATCCTGTGACTCTACTTCTCTGGCTGGGATTTAGCTCCGTTGGTAGAGCGCTGCGCTGCAGTCTCTGAGGTCCCGAGTTCAATTCCCAGCACCACAAAAATGGGAGAAGGACCTGGCAATCCACTCCCAAAGCAATCCCGAAATGGTCAGCCATTGAAAACCCTGTGAGGGTTGCTATGAGTCAGATACCGACTCGACAGCACCCAACAACAACAACAACTACTTCTCTAATGGATTTAAGAAGAGTTGTTGATCTTTCAATTCATTTAGCTTTTCACTTGTTAGGATGAAGTGGGGACTTTCAAGCTCATTGCATGTGGAAACTGAAACTAGAAGTCTCCAGCTGTGTTTTACATTTCCTCTTTTTTATATTTCATCTGTCATTGTATGTGTTTAGAACTCAAAGTATTAATTTACCATCTCAACCCTATTGTTTGACATGTTTTTTCTTTATAACTTTTTTTGCGGTACTGTGGGTTGAACCCAGGGCCTCGCGCCTGCATGCTCTGCAAGTGCTGGACCACTGAGCTGCACCCCCAGCCCATTTTCTTTACTTTTTTGAGACAGGGTCTCGCTAAGTTACACAGATGCCCCTGGTCTCGAACTTGTGATCCTCCTGCCTCTGCCTCCCAAGCTGCTGTGATTACTGGCATGCGCCACCACGCCCAGCTCTTTATAACTTTTTCACATTTAAAATTTTCCTGTTATTTTAATATGTTATTCCCCAAAGATTTTCATGATTGCGTTTCAAAGTTCAGTTATTCCTATAGGGTCCTCTTTCCATATTGATTTCTCAAGTATGTTATTCTCCATCTTTATTGTATTTTATGTTTTGCTGTACTGAGGGGTTGAGCCCAGGGTCTTATGCGTGTTCTGCCACTGAGCTGCACAACCAGACCATTTTTTATTTTATATTTTGAGACAGGGTTTCACTAGGTTGAGCAGGCTGCCTCTGGCCTTGAACCCTTGATCCTCCTGCCTCTGCCTCCTGAGTCTCTGGGATTACAGGTGTATAATACCTCACCAAGCTCTATTCCCCACTTTTAAATTAGCTGAGTTTAAAAGATAGGTAAAAAAATTTTTCAGGATGAACTTAAGGTACTCTCTATGGAAACAAATAACTATGAAATTCCATGTTACCTCATGTTTTCTTAACTTTAAAATTGGAACAATACCCTATCACATGATTAAGTGAAATAACTTAAAAATAACACCTTGTCCAATTTAGCATATCATAGACACTCAGCAAAATTAGACCATGGCCAGTATCTTGCTCCCACTGAACCCTACATCCCTGAGAAATTGGCTTCATATAGATTTATATCTCAATTACTTTTTACAATCCCAGAATCCATTCTCTACTTTATCATCCTTTTCACAGTTGCCCTTGTCCTTCTTTGAATACTTTTTCTTTTAGTCAGAGGGTCCTTTCTCTTTAGCCTTTTCAGTTGTCCTCATCTACCTTTTCATCCTTGAGATATGAAAAGGTAGATATGATTTTGTATGAACTGTGACTGAGTCTCTCCTAGCAATTCTCATCCATTTCTTTCATTTGCCCTCTTGTTCCACTGGGGCTCTCAGAAGTTAAAAGTCAGTGGATATGTAGTTCCCTAGCTGAAAGTATGAATAACTGGAATGGTTCAATTAGTTCTACCCTGACTTCTAATAAGAGTTTCACAATCTGTCATCCAGGCACCGTATCTCTTACCCTTTTTGTTATTAATCTGATAACTCTTCAATGCCAAGATGTAAATCAAAAATTCTCACTAGTTATCCTGTTTCCACAGACTTTTCCCTCCTTTTTACTGTACCTAATAGTTTTGCATAGTGTTTTATGGATTTTGGTTATAGCTCTCATGGTGAGCTTTGTATATATTCTAAATACTTGTTCTATTTCTTTTGTTGCCTGGATAAGATCATTTGTTGGATTAGGATTGGACTAAACCTTTCAACACGTGTCAGTTTCGTCTTTAATATTCAGTTGTATGTCTTACAGGTATTTCCTTGTGAATGGGCTTAAGTTCATCACTCCTTCTTCCTTAGATTGTCCCCTTTGTATCATTCATTATGGCAATGCTGGTCAAACTGATGTTATTAGCCTCCCATGACATAGGCTCTTCCCCTTTTCACTACTACTCTGTGCCTTATCACTTCAGGCTTAGTCTTTCTATCTTTCTATCAGGCTTAGTCTTAGTCTAAGCCTACCTTAGTCTTTCTATCTCATCTAACTCCCATCATTATCTACTTGTTCTATATTATTTTGCTGTGACAGTGGAATAGTTCAACTTTAAGTAATATAACCTGCAATTCTGATGGATTTCAGCATTGAAAGTGAGTTATGTGTCAGTAGAACTAAAAAGTCCAGGGTAGGATAGGCTTTGAGGTTAGTTTAATTTAGTTGTTCAACCATGTCATTGAAGACCTGACTTCTTTGCCTTTATCTGCTTTGCCTTCAGTCCTACCAGATTTATTTCAAACCTGCCTTCTCTTAGGGTAGCAAAATGAATACAGAAATCCAGGCTTTACATCCGTAGACCACCTCTTGAAGGGAAGAGAGTGTTTCATTTGGTGGCTCTAAGAAGCAAAAAATCTCCTTTCTAAGAAGCCCAATAAACTTCTGAACAAAATTAGGCCAGATGTCCTCTGTGAACAAACAACAGTGTCTGAGGAATGTCATCCATTAACTGGTTTAGGTCTGGGTTGCATGAGACACTTGTACAATGAAGGATGGGATAACCTGATGAACTTACAGTCAGAGCCCACTCCTAGAGCTGGGAGAGCAATCAGCTTTTCCTTACACATGTGAAAGAAATAACATCTGACCTAAAGCCTGGAAGCTGAGGAAGGAGAATAAGGGAAATAGATGCAGACTAAGTAGCTGAACAATACACACACTGCTTGTACATAGTTACCTCAAAAATCCTATTAAAACACATTTTTAAAATTTTTTATTGCCCTACTGCTCTAGCCTAAGAAACAAATCTGGTCTGTCACTCATTTTCATAAATATAGTTATAGTTAAACACAACCATGCTCATTTTAAAAAGTATTGTCTGCGGGTATTTTCATGACAGAATGAAAGATTTGAGTAGTTGTATGGACTATAAAAGTTATACTTAACTATCTGGCCCTTTCAGGAAAAAAACATTTGCTGGCCTCTGATCTAAAAGATTAAATCTAAACTTGTCCTGCGTTTCATAGCCCTCTATCATCTATCTTTACTTTGCTGACTTAACATTAGTGGCATTTTCCACTTTACACAGGTGCTCCAATAAGATGGGTTTACCTACCTACCCTAAACATTCACTGTTCACTTTTCTCCTTTTATTCATGTCTTATCCAACATAGAATGCTCTCCTTCCATCTTACATATCTGCAAAGGACCCTCCCAAGTTCATGAAGCCTTCCTCATTACCTTACCTGCGCTAGAGTCTTCTTTCCAAGATTCATTGCTTCTATCACATTATGAGGCATTTTGAGGCTTGTTGTTGTTGTTGTTGTTAGGTGCCATTGACTCATAGCGACCCTACGTACAACAGGTGAAACACTGTATCAGTGCTTCTCTGCTATTTATAGGGTTTTCAAGGGCAGATTGATTTTTGGGAGTGGGCTGCTGGGTCCTTCTCCCAAGCCCACAGCACCTAGTGTTCCCAGGCGGTCTCTCATCCAAATACTAACCAGGCCCAACCCTACTTAGCTTCCAAGATCTGACAGGATAGGGTGCCACAGGTCTATGGCTACAGGTGACTAGATGTTTTATAAATATAGTATATGTTTACATCTTATCTGTCTAGTTAAGTGAAAAGCTCCTAGACAAAAGAGTCTTGGGAATATAAGATTTGTTGTTGTTTGTTTGTTTCCTTAATAGAATTTAGAGTAATGGTTGGACAAGAGAAGTGGGACTAACACTTTACTATCTGGTTAAACTCTACCTCACACATATCCAAAATTAGTCCACTTCTCTACAACCCTATTGAACCACTCTAGTCTAAACTCCACCTGCAGCCATAGCACTGTGCCATCCCATCCCATCAGATCTTGGAAGCTAAGCAAGGTCAGGCCTGGTTAGTACTTGGAATGGGAAACCATCTGGGAACACCAGGTACTGTAGGCTTGGGAGAAGGACCTGGCAATCCCCTCCCCCCAAAATTCAATCCGTTATTGAAAACCTTATGAATAGCAGAGAAGCACTGACAATAGTGTTTCACCTGTTGTATGTAGGGTCGCTATGAGTCAGACACCTACTGGACCGTACCTAACAAGTCTGAGCTCCCTTCCTCTCATCTAGCATAAAGCTGCAGTCTCCCAAGAAGCCCATGCTCCGTGTGCCTCATCATCCCCTTTTCCTCCACAGCACAGACTGACTTTTCGTGTTTAAATCTGATGTTACTCTTCTACTTACCATCCTCCACTGCCACATGCGTTAGAAAAGAAGTTGTGACCTATCTCTGCCTAAATCTCCCAGTTTAATCTCCTTCTATTCATCAGTGTCACTCTGATCTAATTCTCTGAATTCCCTCGCCTGGAGTGCCCCTCCCTCCCCACACCACCTGTCATGTCTGGCTCCTTCTTATGATTCAGCTCTCAGCTCCCTCCTCGTCTCACCACTCAATCTAAACAAACTCCCGGCTAACCACCCTAGATCATGTTATCCAGTTTTGCTTTCTTCATAGCCCTTATCTCGACCCTGGTGTGTCCTGCTTGCCATCTCCCCTCTGAATGCAAGCTCCACAAAGGCAGTGTCTCAGTCTACTTTATTCACTACTGTATTTCCAGGTCTTAGAAAGTCCCAGTGCATAGAGATAGTCAATAGCTCTTGTGGAATAAATGAATTATTTTAATTCATAGATTTGTTTTTCTTTTGAAATAGAAAAAGAAATCTTTTTATTATCATTAAAGTGCCCTTACTATGTGCTATGATTTGGTCTCCAAAGGTCTGTGTGCTGGAAAATTGGTCCCCAATGTGGTGGTATTGTGGTGGCAGAACCTTTAACAGGTGGGGCCTGGTGGAAATAATTAGACCACTGAGGCTCCACTTTCATGAATGGATTAATGTCATCTTGCAGGAGTGAGTTATAGCTCATGTGACTGGATAGTTCTCTTAGAACGTGTTATTATCACATGAGGCCACCCCACAAGCATGGCCCTCCTGCTGTTTCCCTTTCTGCTTTTCCACCAAGTTGTGATATAACCCAGGGGTGGGACTGCCCTCATCAGACTCCATACCATGCCACTGGGACTTTCTAGCCTTCAGAATCATGAGCTAAATATACTTCTTTCCTTCATAAAGTACCTAGATTCAGGTACTTTGTTACAGCAATGTAAAATGGACTAAGACACTAAGCATCTACTTCCATGGTGTTACCATTTAGAACTTTGCACAAAGAAACTGCTTTTAGGGGTTGCTTTTGTTTCCACAAACTGAATAGCTTAAAACAACTCTTATTATTCCAGAGACCAGAAGTCCAAAATCAAAGTTAGTTACCTTTGGAAGTTCTGAGGGAGAAATCATACCATGCCTTTCTGTTAGCTTCTGGTGGTTGCCAGCAATCTTTGGTATTCCTTAGCTTGCAGATGCATAACTCCAATCTCTGCCTCCATCTTCACATGTATTTCTTCTCTGTGTATCTGTGTGCATCCTATTTGGTCTCTTATCAGGATACTCACTGGATTTATAGTTCACCTTAATCTAGTAAGATCTCTTCTTAAACTGTAACTAATTATAGCTGTTGTTGTTGTTGTTAGGTGCCGTGGAGTCAGTATCCGACTCATAGAGACCCTCATAGGGTTTTCAATGGCTGACTGTTTCGGGATTGCTTTGGGAGTGAGTTGCCAAGTCCTTCTCCCATTTTTTGGGTGCTGGGAATTGAACTTGGGACCTCAGAGATTGCAGCGCAGTGTTCTACCAACCGAGCTAAATTCCAGCCCAATTATAGCTGTAGTAACTCTATTTCCAAACAAGGTCACATTATTAAGTTCTGCATCTTGAGGGGGATATTACTCAACCTAATATAGAGCTTTATAATATAACACAGAAACATAAAATCTATTCTTGCTATACTGATACACATGGTTGTTTTGGGGATAATAAATTTTACCTCCACAACGCTTCCCAGGACCAATTTCCTCTCCCCCTTTATGGGCAGTCTTTGTTGTCATATAAATCGGTGTCTCTCATCCCATTCCAATCAAGGAGCTACATGTGATGTTTTCTTTTTGCAAATTTGTATTACTTTATATTTGGCAACATTTCAATTTTATTCCATACTAAATTTCCCATATTTTTAGCACTATAAATCTGTGAACACACCTTAAGCAATTTGAATGCTTGGCACTTTTGATCTTGAGTACAAGGATACAAGGTCGGAAAGAAACTGGAATGTGTGCGCTAGAGCAGCAGCAGCCAGACAAGATCCTAAAAGTATTCTTGCTGCCTGGACTCCAGGAGCTGTCTTTTTTCCTATCCTGTGTCCAGCCTTGGTTCTAGGCTCCCAACTATCCTGTGACTTCCTGGCTAGCACTCCACTGAAGTCCCTTTGTGCTTAAGGTAGGCAGAACCCATTCCTATCATTTGCATCCAAAAAAACTTGACTGTTAAACACATCCAAGATTTTTTTCTCGGCACTGTAGCTGTTTTGCATATTTAGCTCTGAGTTCTGACATGCTGAGTTTACTACTACATGAGATACTACCTTCAAAATGTCAGTTTCATCCCAAACCCACAAATTAGTGCAATTATAAGACAGCATATTAGCATTATTATTAATTTATTTATAACCCATCCTGTTCCCCTCAAATATCATTGTGTTGAATTATCCTACAAATGTACAGCAAAAAAAAGTACATTTAAAATAAGGAACAAAAAAATGAGACAAAGGGAAAATAAAGATAGAAACGTGAAAGCGGGCCACTAGAGAACCTAATGCATTAAATGGTTACTGTAAAGGCTCCACGACAGGTAGAGGGAAAATGCGATAATAGTAGAGTATCTATAGGCTACAGTTGTTGCCATGGTATTTGGCAACAACATTTTCTAGTGTAAATAGGACCTTCTCAACCTGCATTTCTGCTAAAAGCTTACAATCTCCGTACATTAAAATGGGTTTCTGAGATCGTTAAGCACCTTGCCAAATGAACTGCCTAACTGAACAGAAAAAACTGTTTGCTTAAAGTCTCTATGTTGGGGACTGGGGTTTAGCTCTGGTGGTAGAGTGCTGCTCTGTGTTCTCTAAGGCCCTGGATTTGATCACCAGCACCATAAAAATGGGAGAAGGACGCGGTAGTCCACTCCTGAAACAATTAGCCATTGAAAACCCTATGAAGGTCGCTATGAGTCAGACCCAACTCACCAGAATCTAACAACAACAAAGTCTCTGTGTTACTACTTTAAAGATAGAGAAATCCTTGAGCCAATGGCTGTAGTTTTTCCTTCCTTCCTTCCTTCTTTTCTTCTTTCTTTCCTTTTTTGTTTCTTCCTCCCCCTCACTTTGTTATTATTATTCAAAAAGCCCTTTAAGATGTAGTGCTTTATTTTATATTAACAATTACTTATTTTGCTGTTCAGGATAGATGGACCTTGGAACATATATTGTGTAATTTGTTTTTGCAAATTGAAATATGCTAAATGGAGTAGAGCGACTATTTAAAAAAATAATTATAGGTCAATCTGTGTATAAATCAACATATTTTCTTTTTTTTATTATTTTAGCAATGAGGGGTTTTCATATATCACAGAAATGTTGGTTTCCCTCTTGCAGTTTTTATAAACTAAGGCTTAGATTTTAAATGCAAGTACTGCATAAAGATATTGCTCATACATAGTAACATAGTAAACACAATCATAAGATCCTGATCTTCATTATTGTAATGATGATTTTCCCATTTTAATATTTATTACATTTTTTTTCCATCAAACCTTTTCCAAAAACCCTGAGGCAACTATTGAATACATCACAAGTGCCATCTAGTGCTTTCTTTGAAAATAGCATTGCTTTTCTTTAGAAATAAGAACAAGCAAGGTGTAAAAACACTTATGCTCCCAGGCCAGCGTGGGTTTAAATAGCCCTACTTCTTAAAAATGGGTCTGTTGGTTTTTAGTCAAAAAATATGTTGAAAAAGACAAATGTAGAAGTGATTTTCCTAGACAACAATCATCTCTCTCAATACTGCTAGTTTTAAATCTACATAGGTATAGACAGAGTTACATAAAAGATGCTAAAGAAAGGGAAAATAAACAAGGCATTTTGCTGAGGAAGAAGTAATAGCAATACTCTCAACCAGTATTTTCTTCCAACCCCCAGTAGGTGCTGGCATTTCCCTAAGCTCTACTTTTATCATCATTATTTTGTGCCCAAATCACTCTTCTCAATTTTCTCATCTCTAAAGCATTGAAGCATCATCATCATCGTTACAAGCAACCACAAGCACTAGCTGAGGGCCTGCTGTTAGCCAGTGCTAGTTCGAGGAAACACATGTTTTAGTTTTTGCCATCAAGGGGCTTACAAACAATGCGGGGGAGAGGGAAAGGAAATGAAGGAGGACAGGAGAAGGATGAGAAAAGTAGGTGTGTAATAATAAAACAGCAATAGTAGATAAAAGCCTTCACCATTTTTCCTGATCACAGACCTGAAAACCTCGGAAATGTCCCGATTCTTTTATTCAGTGTCGATCCTATGGAGTCCTCCTTTGAAATGCCTTCTTGATTGTTCTCATCTCCTTCCTTATCATGCATTTATTTTCCTCCTCCTCCCCCTGCCTGGAAAATTGCAACAGATGCATCCTTTGTCTTCCTGCCTCTCCTACTGCACTTTGACATTACTAAAAAGCTGCCTTTTCCTTTTTATTCTTCCTCTCAAGAACCAGTTATGGTTAAATGGGGCTTTGTCAGACCATGGGTACATATCCAAGTTTACCTTGGAAGACCTTCCACAATCTACACAGACCATTTAACAGGCTAGTGATGGGCCAGTCACCACCCACCCCTAACACTAAGCTTTGACCCCTAGACGATGGGTCTCCCTTTGTATTGGAAACAAGGGATACATTATGCTTTCATTTCCTTTTTTAAATTGTGAGGGTTTTTCCTTTGGCATTTCTCCCTACGTTCCCTTTTTTTTTTTTTTTTTTTTTTTTTTTTTTTTTTTTTTTTTTTTTTTTTTTTTTTTTTTTTTTTTTTTTTTTTTTCCTTTTTTTTTTTTTTTTTTTTTTTTTTTTTTTTTTTTTTGCCTCTTGGCCATTTGCCTTTATAATAGGTTCAACTTCATTCAGATGTTTCATTTTATTAGTTATTCTATCACTTATTACCCTTGTTCTCCTTGATGTACTTTTTCCTTCCTGAGGTATCACATTCTCCTCCAATCTCTACTGTTGACTCTTTTGTCTTGCTACACAGCAAATCTTATTGAAACTTCCCTTTCTTGCTTTTTCAGTTTGTTTTGCTGTTTCCTGGATCACTAATCTTCTCCTTTCTTTGGTTTCTTTTTGTTTTGTTGAAAGATATTTTCAAGCGACCCACCACAAATGGGCATGGGGGAGGTAAAATTTCCAATGTTCCTTGTGTGTCTGATATTGTTTTTAATTCAACCTTCACAAGTAATTGTATTTGTCTGGGTACAATATGGCAGTTTATAATCACGATGCCAAAGAACTTGTATTTTAGTATATGTGTTGCTGATGAGGAGTCTAGTGTCAATCTGACTCTGTTCTTTTGTAATGCAGATGGTTTCAAGTAAATCCTAACAATCCATTTTCCATTTCTAAAACTGAGCCCCACAGATCTGCATTCTGTTTTTAATGCTAATGATTGACACATCAAGCCTGGTTCTGAACATACAGAACTTAATTATTTTTTTTAGAAGAAAAAAAGTCTAATAAAGAGTTGAAAAGCATGTCTCTTCTCCATTGCCTTTGCAAAGAGAGAGAGACATCCTTTTGCATCTTCAAACTTGGTCAAAAGATCCAGTGAGGTAAGGTGAGCTCTCTCAAGGACTTCAGTTTGTTTTTTTTTTCCTCATGTGATATGAGGTCTTGTGAAAATATTCACTACTGCTACCAGCTCATTCTATTCTCTTCAATACAATATAAATCCATCATTGGAATTCTTTTTTGAACAAAGGAGTCTTTTAGATGCTGGAGATTTTAGAAATTGTTGCCATGTTATGTGAACATAAATTTCAATGACACCTGTAATGGTGACATGCAGTTTTACTTGTTGATTTGTTGCCCTGGTGATAATGTTATAGTTGGCACTTATGTTCCCAAGTGATGTAAACATTAGTAGGATTGCTCAGTCAAATCAGAAGAGGATCTTTGGCTCTCTCCTCTTGCTATTTATGTGAAAGATAAATAGGAGTCTCAGAGTCCTTAGCAAAACAAAGAGTTTAAGAGTCCTGTGCTACTTACATTTCCACATAAGGCAGACACACAGCTGCTTCAGCACCATGGACCACAGTGGCAGCTCCTCAAATTAAGAATTGGTTTTATGAGCTATTTTGGTTCTACTACCCAGGCCGTATTCACAACATGGCACCCTTTCAGTATTATTTACAACAGGTATCGTTTTAATGCCCTTCATTAAATTTTGGGAACTTTGGGAGGGGAGGACTATTTGATAACAGTATAAAAGGTGAAGTGGCAGTTCCTTCAATTTAAAAAAAAAAATTTACTCCTCTCCATCCTCTTTCCCAAAGACACAAAGCAACATGCAAGTAGGACAATTTCTCAGAATATTCATATATATAGTGAAAAGTCTTCCTACTGGGCCCAAAAGTAGTTACTATATTATCATAGTATTAAATATTAATTAATTAATTAATTTTGGGGGGGTACTAGAGGTTGAACCCAGGGCCTTGCACTTGCATGCTTTGCAAGTGCTGGACCACTGTGCTGCACCACCAGCCCATTTTTTTTTTTTTTAAGTTTTTGAGACAGGGTATCACTAAGTTATGCAGACTGCCTCTGGTCTCGAACTTGCAATCCTCCTGCCTCCGCCTCCGGAGCCACTGGGATTACAGGCATGTGCCACTGCCCCGGCTTATCATAGTATTAAGTATTTATTAAGCATATTGTTGTATAGAATAATCAGTTCCAGGACATGTTAGTTGTTAGGTGCCGTCGCGTTGTCTCAGACTCATAGCGACCCTCATAGGGTTTTCAATGGCAGATTGTTTCGGGATTGCCTTGGGAGTGGGTTGCCACGTCCTTCTCCCATTTTTGCGGTGCTGGGAATCGAGCTCGGGACCTCAAAGACTGCAGAGCAGCGCTCTACCAACTGAGCTAAATCCCAGCGTTCCAGGACATAGGATAGTAGAAAAAAACAATACAGAAAGGAAATTTTCCTCAGGTCCGTATGAACCTCCATATCATCATTAAAACTGATCTAGCAGATAACAGATGCAGAGAATGAAATTGAGTAGAGACAGAGACCTGCACTGGAGGACTACTTAATTTTTCACAAAGGTACCGATGAAATCCAGTGGGAGAAAGGAAGGCCCTTTCAATAAATGGTGCTGGTTCAAAGAACACTTGCATTTTAAAACTGTATAGATATTATCCATTTATTCATTAGATAGTTTATACTACTTTATTCTCTTACCAACTTGTTGAAGAGTGTTCTCTTTGTGTATTTGTTCTAGGATGTTTGAAAAGATTGGATGCTCTGTTGGTTGAGCACCAACTCCTCTTTTTATACATGTATATAGAGCAGTATGTTCAGTATTCAAGCAACAATGCCTCAGACATACGAGTGACTGCACTAGGCCCTGAGGACTTGGCTAAAGGCAAAATGCTTATTTTCTTGGAATTTACAATCTTGTGGGAGAAGTCAGATTATAAATGAATAGAAAAATAATAGTTTCCTATGGTTCTCAGTTATAGGAGCCAAAAACCCATCAGGTGAAGAGAATGGAAAGAGAGTAGGAGTGTGGGCTCTATTTCATTTTGGAGAGTAAAGAAGTGCCTCTTTGCAGACTGGTTTGCATGTTGAGAAATGGGGAGCCCTGCAGTGAGGGGAAGGCGTGGGTCCCAGGCAGGTGTCAGAGTGTGTGTGGAAGATGGTTGCAAGAGGCCAGCATGGCTGCAGAGTGTTGGTAAGGTGCAGGGCCAGATCGTGCATTTTAGATTTTAAGGGTAATGAGAACTGCACACCCTGGGAGATGCTTGTAATTCCAAGGACTTGGGAGGCAGAGATAGAAGAATGGCAAGTTTGAGGCCAGAGGCAGCTTGCATAACTTAGCAAGATTCTGTTTCAAGATAAAAACACAAATAAGAGACTAGGGTGCAGCTTGGTGATAGAGCACTTGCCTAGCCTGTGAAAGGTTCAGCCTACCTATACTGGGGGGGAAAAAAGGAAAGTTTTGATTATTATAGGGAAATTAATTGGAAAGGGAAGAAGGGATGCAAAAGGACTTTAGTTGTGATGGTTGTTGTTAGGTGCTATCGAGTCGGTATACAACTCATAGCGACCCTGTATACAACAGGCGAAACACTACTGTCAGTGCTTCTCTGCTGTTCATAGAGTTTTCAATGGCAGATTGGTTTTTGGAAGTGGGTTGCCAGGTCCATCTCCCAATTCTACAGTACCTGGTGTTCCCAGGTGATCTCCCATCCAAGTACTGACCAGACCCAACCCTGCTTAGCTTCCAAGATCTGATGGGATCAGATGCCACAGGGCTACAGCTGCAGGTAGTTGTGATGGTAGCATGGACTAAGTGGTAGCTGGAGAAGTGGTGAAATGTGACCAAATTTGGGACATACCAGGATGATAGGATTTGCTGATGGTTTGGATGCCATGGGTGAAGAAGGGTCAAAAGAAAGACAAAAATCAGGCAATGACTCTCAGGTTTGGAGCCTAAAAA
>VMDO01002243.1:52500-75519 GCA_007922755.1 Pedetes capensis
CTTTCAGCAAGCAGAGTTATGTCATCTGCATAATGCAGGTTGTTAATGAGTCTTCCTCCAATTGTGATGCCATGTTCTTCTTAAAGTCCAGCTTCTCAAGTTTTTTGCTCAGCATAGAGACTGAAGAGGTATGGTGAAAGGATACATCTCTGATACACAACTTTCTTGACTTTAAACCAAGCAGTGTTTCCTTGTTCTGTTTGAATGACTGCCTCCTGGTCCATGTACAGACTCCTTGTAAGTACAATTAGGTGCTGTGGATTCCCATTCTTTGCGATGTTATCCATAATTTGTTGTGATCCACACAGTCAAAAACATTTGTATAGTCAATAAAACACGCATAGACATCTTTCTGGTATTCTTTGTGTTCAGCTAATACCCATCTGACATCACCAATGATATTCCTGGTTCCATGCCCTCTTCTGAATCTGGCTTGATTTTCTGGAAGTTCCCTGTCTATATACCATTGCAGTTACTTTTGAATGATCTTTAGCAAAATTTTGTTTGTGTGTGATATTAGTGATATCATTCAATAGTTTTCACATTCAGTTGGATCCCCTTTCTTGGGACTAGGCACACATATGGATCTCATCCAGTCAGTTGGCCGGATAGCTATTTTCCAAATCTCTTTGCATGAACACTTTAGCACCTCCAGTGCTGCCTGTGTTTGTTGAAACATCTCTATTGGTATTCCATCAATTCCTGGAGCCTTGTGTCTCACCAATTCCTTCAAAGCAGTTTCCACTTCCTCCTTCAGTGCTATTGTTTTCTGATCGTATGCAGCTTCTTGAAATGGTTGGTCATATACCAATTCTTTTGGGTATAATGATTCTGCATATTCCTTCCATCTTATTTTGATGATTCCTGCATTGTTTAATATTCTCCCTGTAGAATCCTTCACTATTGCCACTCGAGGCTTGCATTTTTTCTTCAATTACTTAAGCTTGAGAGAAACAGAATGTGTTCTTCCCTTTTGGTTTTCTATCTCCAGCTCTTTGTATATGTCACTATAATACTTAATTTTGTCTTCTCAAGTTGCCCTTTGAAATCTTCTGTTTAGTTCCTTAACTTCATCATGTCTTCCCTTTATTTTAGCTGCTTGACATTCAAGGACAAGTTTCAGAGTCTCTTTTGACATGTAATTTGGTCTTTTCTTTTTTTCCTGTCCTTTTAATAACCTTTTGCTTTCCTCATGAATGATGTTTTGATGTCATGCTACAAATGTCTGGTCTTCAATCATTAGTGTCTAACACATCAAACCTGCTCTGGAGGTGGTCTCTGAACTCAGGTAGGATATACTCAAGGTCATACCTTGGCTCTCATACACTTGTTTTAATTTTCTTTAGTTTCGTTTGAACCTACATATGAGTATTGGTGGTCTGATCCACAATCGGCACTTGGTCTTGTTCTGACTTTTGATATTGAGCTTTTCCATCATCTCTTTCCACAAATATAGTCAATATGGTTCCTGTATGATTCATATAGTGAATTCCATGTGTGTAGTCACCATTTTGGGGTTGATTTAGCTCAGTTGGTATAGTGCTGCTCTGCAATCTCTGAGGTCCCAGGTTCAATTCTTAGCACCACAAAAATGGGAGAAGGACATGGCAATCCACTCCTGAGGTAATCCTGAAACAATCAGCTATTGAAAATGCTATGAGGGTCACTATGAGTCAAACATGACCCAATGGCACCTAACAACAACAACAATAGTCACCATTTATATTGGTGAAAAAATGTATTTGCAATGAAAGGGTCATCGGTCTGACAAAATTCTACCATGCGCGTGCCAGCATTGTTTCTGTCTCCAAAGCTGTATTTTCCAACCTCTGAGACTTCTTTGTTTCCAACTTTTGCATTCCAGTCACCAGTAATTGTCAGTACATCCTGATTGCATGTTCAGTCTATTTCAGATTGCAAAAGCTGGTAGAAATCCTCCCTATTTTCATTTGTGGCCTCCTGGTGGGTACGTAAATTTGAATAACAGTCATATTAACTGGCTTTCCTTTGTAGGTGTATGGATATTATTCTGTCACTGACAGCATTAAACTTCAGGACAGATCTTAAGATGTCTTTTTTGATGATGAATAAACCCCATTTCTCTTTGTCATTCCCAGCATGGTAGACCATATGACTATCTGACTCAAAATGGCCCATGCCAGTCCATTTTAGCTTGCTGATACCTAGAATGTCAATGTTTATGTACTCCATTTCCCTTTTGATGATTTCTAATTTTCCTAGATTCATACTACCAACTTTTCATGTTCCAATTATTAATAGATGCTTACAGTAGTTCCTCCTTATTTTGAGTCATGCCACATCAGCAAATGGAGGTCATTGGGGCTTTACTCCATTTCCATCATTAAGGTAGACTCTACTTTGAGGAGGCAACTCTTCCCAGTTGTCTTTTGAGTGCCTTCCAATTTTGGTGGCTCATTTTCTGGCACTATAACTGACAGTGTTTCTCTGTTGTTTACAGGGTTTTCAGTCGCTAATTGTTTTGGGAATGGGCTGGCAGGTCCTCCTCCCTAGTTTGTCTTAATCTGGAAGTTCAGCTGAAACTTGTCCACCATGAGTGACCCTGCAGGCATACTGGTAGGATAGCTTTCAGCATCATAACAACAGACAATCCCTCACAATATGGTAAACTGGCAGACATATGGGAGACCACCTTTATAGATAGACCAAATCTATATTCTTTTTTTTTTTTTTTTTACTTCTGGGGGTTGAACCCAGGGCCTTGCGCCTGCATGCTCTGCAAGTGCTGGACCACTGAGCTGTACCCCCAGTTCAAATTTTTTACTTTTTTGAGACAGGGTCTCGCTGAGTTAAGCAGACTGCCTCTGATTTTGAACCTGTGATCCTCCTGCCTCTGCCTCCCAAGCTGCTGGGATTACAGGCATGCACTACCACGCCCAGCTCCAAATCTATATTCTTATTGTATCTGACCTCTTTTTTAAATTTTTATTTCAGTTTTTTGCCTTTGAATTTTGGAACTCTATATTAAGTGAATAAAGTTTCTTTATTCTCATGTCTTGTTAGAAGCTGCGACTTTTGTTTGGAAATAGCCTTCTTTCTCTTTAATGTTTTAGATGACTATTTTGTAAATAGCATATAACTGGATTCTTCTTAACCCAGATCAGGACTAGCTTTTTAAATAAGGGAACTTAATTCATTCACATTTATTTGTTAGTATGTTTAAATGTTTACTTATTCATGTTTTCCATTCAGCTTTGTGTGTGTGTGTGTGTGTGTGTGTGTGTTCTTCTTTTGTTTGTTTCCCTTTCTCATTTTCTTCACTTTTGTTAGATTGACCAAATTGTCTTTGTTCCAATTGTTTCCTTTCAAGCGTTGGTAAAATTGTATATTCTATTTCAATTATTTAGATGGTTACCCTAAAAGTTTACCATAACTCCCTTGCTGTTTTCTATCAGTGTCTAGAATTAATCCATCCTTATATGATTGTTGTTGTTAGGTGCTGTCGGTTGTGTCTGACTCATAGCGACCCTTATATGGTTTTCCATGGCTGATTGTTTCGAGATTGCCTCAGGAGTGGATTGCCATGTCCTTCTCCCACTTTTGCAGTGCTGGGAATCGAACTCAGGACCTCAGAGATAGCAGAGTGTTGCTCGACCAATTGAACCAAATCTCAGCCCTCCTTATGTTGTAGAGAAGGCAAAATTTTACCTCCATCCTCCTAGGGTTTCAGCTGGACCTGAGACTAGACATAAGATAGATTAACAAGAGAAAAGTATCCAAATATTTTTATGTTTTACATGGTACAGGAGCCCTCATAAGGAAATGAAGCCCCAAAGAAGTGCTAAATCAAAACGTTTTTATAAAAGGTTGAATAACGAGAGTCAATTGTGGAAAATAACTAAGCCATATGGAGAGGCTAAAGGAAGATGAGTTAATTAATTAATTTTGCAGTAGTTGGGGGTTGAACAGAGGCTTTGCACACACTTTTGCAAGTGTACCACTGAATTGCACTCCAGCCCATCTTTTACTTTTTCCTTTGAGTTAGGGCCTTGCTAAATCACGCAGGGTGCCTCTCGCCTCAAATTTGTGTTTCTCCTATTTCTTCCTCACTAGTCTCTGGGGTTACAGGTGTGTGCCACTGCACTCAGTGACAAGTTATTTTTAACAAGATCTGTTTGTACGGAATTCTCTTGACTAAGATCCTTCTCTAAGAATGGTTCTTTTCTTCTGGTACAGAGAGGACACCTTTCACATTCAGGCTGTTAATCTCCTGTTTCAAGGAAGAAAAACAGAGAGTAGAATTTCTATGTTCCTCTTGCATTTGCTGTTTTTCAAGGGCCTTTAACTCAAAATAATCCTTAAATAGAAGTGGTAATATATTGTGCCCTTCAATCTCTTCCCATTAAGCAAAAATTTACACTCTTTGACTTTCTCCCTCCTCTACTGCTACCTCTATAGTTTTGCCACATTATTGTAAGTATGAGTTTTACCCCTTTGGGGATTTTGTTTTATTTTCTTTGGGCTTACCCTTTTCCTTGTATCCAATTTTATGTTTATGTTAAGCACATTTTATTGTTGTTGTTTGGTTCTAGTACCTTTTTTTTCAGTCCTGGGGAGTTGAACCCAGGGGCCTCAGGCATGCTAAGCAAGTGGTCTACCACTGAGCTGCACCCCCAGCCCCTTTATTTTTTATTTTGAGACAGAGTCTAAGTTATATAGGCTGCCTCTGGCCTTGAACCTGCCATCCTCTTGTTTCAGCCTCCTGGGTTGCTGTGATTATAGGTATGCCTGTGAACAAAGTCCTTTTACTAGATTTTTATTTTTAAAGAACTCTTTCTTACATCATATCCTAAATATTCTTGCCACACATAGACAAATATCCCTGAGTATACCAAGTGGACTTTGTTGCTGTTGTTAAGATAAAGATTTTATTCTTCTCTCTTTTTTTCCCAGGCCATGTCTGTTTGTTCCAACACACTCATGTAGTTGGTTTTCCTTGGTCTCTGGTGGTCCTGGATAAAAATGAAGGACTAGATTTACAAATGAAAAATAGGTTGATGACTACAGATAGGTGACATGAGTTCTATCTGCTTTTGTGAGGTATTTGTCTAACAGACTTCTCAGAACGCAAGATCAGATGTAAGATCTGTATAGGTATATGAGGGATGTTCACAGAAAGCTTTTATTTATTTGTTTGAGACAGGGTCTCATTGTGTAGCCCAGACTGTCCTGGAACTCATGTAGATCCTCCTGTTTTAGCCTCTTGAGTGCTGGGATT
The DNA here is from genome assembly GCA_007922755.1 of Pedetes capensis. Lineage (NCBI taxonomy): Eukaryota > Metazoa > Chordata > Mammalia > Rodentia > Pedetidae > Pedetes > Pedetes capensis. The sequence continues at coordinate 57,758 of VMDO01002243.1, forward strand.
ACAGATGTGCACCACCTAGCAGGAAGCATTTATTTAAAGATTAATATGTGTGGGGCAGGCAGGTGGAATATTTTTATCAGTCAGAATTCTTGATTAGAAATAAGAGAAACTGATTCTGTATAATTTATACAGAAAACGAAAATTATTGACTGTAGGAGAAGATGTAGGAGAACCCTAGAATCTGCCCCCGAGGCGAAGGCTTGTCCAATCTCCCTGGAGGGCTAACATCTATCCTCCAGGGAATAAGAGGCCTGGGAGGTAAAAGAGAGTATCATTAAGAATAAGGCCCATCTGGCCCTCTTGGGGGTCTGACTGCTGTCTGCCTGGGCTGGTGACCTTTAGCCTACATCCTGGTGCTTTTCTCTCATTAAACCCTATGGGGCAAGGTGGCAACAGGTCACCTTTGTCCCACACCCAGGTCCTTCGCTCCTACCCCTCCCATGGAGTGGCCCAAGATGGCCCCCAAACAGCCCAGCTCTGGGGTGGCCTCCTTCAATCTGATTGGCTACCTGGGGCCACCTGATTGGTCAATAAGGGAATGTTCTTCATTGGCCTGGCCTGTTCATTACCCACCTATCAAAACTGCAAAATCTCAAACCCCCATTTGCATGACAATGCCCCAGACACAACCCCTGTCCTGATTGCTTACTCCCTAGCCACCCCCGTCTGGGAAGGTATTTAAACAGGATGTTAACCACCCCCAGCACCCCCTTCCTCTCCACCCTCATGTACTCCACCTGTCACCCAGACCCATCAACTTGGACCATAGCTCCCTACTCCCTACTCTGGACCTTCAACTGACTGGACCTCCTATCAAGGACCTCCTATCAAAATGCCATGTCAAGCCCAGAGGCCCTCAAGAGCTGAAGGCTCCATTAAGACACAAAGCACTCTCCAATTTCTTCCCTCCGACGCCTGGGGAGGAGGAGGGTAGAGAAGGCGAACTGTGAGAGGCAAAGTCAGCTCAGACCATCGATGTCCATGACACCTCCAGCCTTGTTCCTGCCCTCATTTTCAGGAGCAGTTTAATAAAACTTCTTTTCTTTTATAATAAGAAGGCTCCTGAAGTCCCTCTTGGCAGCATCTACCAACTCTCACTTTAACCCGAGAGTCTGGGAATTCACCCAGTGTTGGAACTGGGTTTGGAACCCAGTGGCCAGGTTCCAAACCTTTGCCAGGCTGGAGCTGAACCCCAACAATTGACAAGCTTTTGGGTTGCTCACAAAATTGACCAGAAGGCTGAGAATTAGTCTTGGAAAACAGGTCACCTTTGTCCCACACCCAGGTCCTTCGCTCCTACCCCTCCCATGGAGTGGCCCAAGATGGCCCCCAAACAGCCCAGCTCTGGGGTGCCCTCCTTCAATCTGATTGGCTACCCGGGAACCAAGGAGGCCATAGCCAAGGCTACCTGGAGGAAACAGGCTGGTCAGGCCACTGCTGCCAGTTGTGGTAGACATCACTCCAGATTAAGGTGGAATATCCAGCATTCCAACTGCCAAACCAAGATGCAGGAGCATCTGCCTGCCACCCAGTACCCAATAACCAAATATACTGGGCAGAATAATGGCTCCTAATCACTGAAACCTGTAAACATGTTCCCTTACATGGCAAAAGGAACTTGGAAGATGTGACTAAGTTAAAGAATTTGAGATGAGGAGATTATCCTGGGTTACCTAGGCAGGTCTACTCACAGTGTTATAGGGAAGGCATGGGGAACATGGGTAGGTGGGTCTGGAGCAGTGGTCTGGAAACTGGCAGCAAAACCTCAGTCCTTGTATTTGGCATATAAAAGAATTTATACTCGATACAGAAATTACAGTAGAGTATATTGTTGTTGTTGTTAGGTGTTGTAGAGTTGGATCTGATTCATAGTGACCCTATGTACAACAAATGAAACACTACCCGACACTGTGCCATGCCTGGCACTGTTGTCAGTGCTTCTCTGGCATTCATAGGATTTTCAATGGCTGTTTTTGGGAGTGGGCTATCAGGTCCTTCTCCCAAGCCTACCGCATCTGGTGTTCCCACGCAGTCTTCTATCCAAGTACTAACCAGACTTGCTTATCTTCTGAGATCTGATGGGATTGGATGCCACAATAGTACAGCTGCAGGCATAGTAGAGTATATAATAGGTTTATTAAAGATAGTACACCTTTATGGAACAACTACAGGGAAAACCGAGGCACCTGAAGAAAGGCACCTTACATAGATCTGCAAAGGAACTTGGAAAATCCTGCATTCTTTGGGTGAATCAGCATAAGGCTCTCTCTATTCCCCAAGGGAAGGTGAAGAAGCCAGAGAATAGACTTACACAGGCTTTTAGAAGGAAAAGTGCCTTGGATAGACAAAGAAGGTGGTGGGCCTCAGAGAAGGGAGAGACGTGCATATGGTTACCACAGAGAGAAGAGAGCAGAGGAACAGACAGAAAGAGATAAGATGAGAGAAAAGGAATGGGAAAGAGAATGTGCATGTGTTCCCTTCAGTTTTATTCAAACTAGGGAAATCCAGTGTGACATCAGCCCTGGGCATCCAGCTCTGGGCAGGTAGTGTGACTTGAGCCTATGGTCTTTGTTTTGTAAGTGGATGGAGGTTTGGGTAGGGTATGGAATCCACTTGAAAATGTCCTTCTAATGTCCTCAGATGCATGTGGTGTCTTCTTCATGGCTTACAGTAGGAGTCCTTTTCAATCCCCTTTTCCTCCATATTTACTGCTAATGTCTAAGCTAGCTACCTAAAAACAGGCTTCCTTGAAAATAGAGACCTTTTCTCAGCTTGGTCACATGGAGACCCGACTATGGAGGAATAGTCAGACAGATGCAGAACTGCTGGCTTTGAAAATAGAAAAAGAGGACCAGGAGCTAAGGAATGTTGGTGGACACTAGTTGCTGAAAAAGTCTCCTGTAGTCTTCAGAAAAGAATGCACTTTCCTGACACCTTGATTAGAGACCCCTTAGGCCTGGGTCATATTTCTGGACCCACAAGACTGTAAGACAGTAAGTTTTTGTTGTTTTAAGCTACTGCATTGTGGTCATTTGTTCTGGCAGTGACAGAAAATGAATACCCACACATTTGCAGGTTCTCCCTGCCTTGATGCTAAGTCTGTGCACATGTCCTTCCTTGCAGAGCGACCTCATCTTCTCCTACACTTCATCCTGTGCATGTGCCTCCTGTGCCCTCTCCCTGCCACTCTCCCTCCTTAAGGCCCAACACCACTGATGCTCCCCTTTCAGTTTAGGAGCAGAAGGCCATGGACTCTATGCTCTGAAAACACTTCTTTAATAAATTATCCTGATGTTTGATTCAGAGTCGTCTTCTGTATTACTGTAAATGCCCCTCTGACTCTGGAACCTCTCTGGATCTGCTCTTCTCTCCCCACTAATTTAATCATCTATTTTAATTTAGTTTATTGTTGGGGTTCATATATCTATCTTTCTTTCTTTCTTTCTTTTTTTCTTTCTTTTTTTTCCTCTCCCTGTTTCTTTTCTTTTTTCCTGTATTGGGAGATTGAACTCAGGACCTTGCACATACTTTGCAAGTGTTTTATCACTAGGCTGCACCCCTAGCCTGTTTGTTTTTATTTTTTGTTTTGAGTCATGGTCTTGCTAAGTTAAGCAGGCTATCTCTGGTATTGATTTTGTGATCCTCTTGCCTCTGTTTCTCAAGTTGCTGGGATTACAGGTATGCAGGACTATCTCCCGCTATTTTTGGCTTTTTGAAATAGAGTCTTGCTACGTAGCCCAGGCTGATCTCTCATTCATGATCCTCCTGCCTCAGCCTCCTCAGCACTGGGATTACAGGTATGCACCACCATGCCTGGCCAGTTAATCATTTATTAGGTGTGTTTTCTTCAGCTGATTTTAGGATTTTTCTCCCCTTACTCTTGTTGATATTGATTTTATTTAACTTCTATCTGCCAGATACTTCAAAATTTTTCTGATAATGGCACCTATCCCCGTTTTCTATTGCTGTATGTTCTTTAAAAGCAACACTTTCCCTCTTGCTGTTGTAAAATGTACACGCACGCACACGCACACACACACACACACCACGAAACAATTGGTGTGAAAGGAGACATGGTCTTATGAGCTGAGTTTGCCACCTTGAGCTAGCTGTTTATTATTTAGACAGCTTGTTCTGTACCTCAGGGTCAGACAGAATGCAAAGCACTGGAATGTGCCAGGAGAAGTGAACAACACAGCCCAGTCTCAGCTGCAGGCAAAGGGAGAAATGCAGATTCCTGGTGGGCTAAGACTAGGGCTGGGGTTTAGCTCACTTGGTAGAGCACCACTCTGCACTCTCTGAGGCTCTAGGTTGGATCCCCAGAACCCTCCAAATGGGAGAAGGAATGCAGCAATCCACTCCCAAAACAATCCTCCATTGAAAACCCTATGAAGATCCCTAGTCAGACCTGATTCAATGGTACCTAACAACAGGACTAGGGCAGTCCCAGAGGAAGTAGGGATTGAGAGGATCCAGGTTATCATCAAGGAAGCCTTTTAATAGGAAAAGACAAAGCAGACCTAGGTTTGAATCCTGATTTTGTCCCTGGCCAACTATGCAAATTTAGGCAAATATAATCTATTTGAACTTCGTTTCTTCACTTGTAAAATGGGATGACAGCATCTATCAGAAGGTCACTGGAAGGATTATAGGAGATAATATCGGTAAATTGCTTACTATAGGTTTGATATATAATAATACTATTGGATATTTCCTGAGTGCATTTACATGGATTAATCTTGTTTAATCCTGATTATTAAGCCTATTACACAGATCAGGAAATTGATGAGTGGAAATTTTAAGTAAGCTGCTTAAGTTTATAACAATTAGAGGCAGAGTAGGGATTTGAACCTTGGCAGCCTGGCTATGTCATCTCTGCACATAAACACCATGCTGCAGATTTGCTGTGGGTGACTGCTCTGAGGCTGAGTGCTCTTCTGTAGCTTTTAAAATTTCCTGTGCAGTTTTAGGGTGAGCAGCCAGATTCATTTTAAAAGCTGTGATGGGATTGAATCAAGCAAGAGGGGATAAGTGGGCCCAGTAATAGTTAAACTGGAGCTAGAGGTTACTATGTTGTTGTTAGGTGCCATCTTGTCTGACTCATAGCGACCCTCACAGAGTTTTCAATGGCTGATTGTTTTGGGATTGCCTTGGGAGTGGATTGCCATGTCCTTCTCCCATTTTTGTGGTGCCGGTAATAGAACCTGGGATCTCAGAGACTTCAGAGTGGTGCTCTACCAGCTGAGCTAAATCCCAGCCCAGTAGGTTACTATAAATTATTCTTTAATATTGGTGTGTGTTTGTTGGCTTGCTTGCTTTTATGATGTATTTACTTTTGCAGAGGTAACATTTACATAACAGTGAAGTGCACAGATCTTAAGTGTACCTCTCAATGGATTCTTACATACATGTGCACCTGTGTAATTGTAGCTTAGTACACATAATGAAATTAAAAATTTCTTTTTCTCTTGTAAAGTGCTTGATTCATTCTCCCTTCCTAATTAAAATTCTAAAATGAATGAGTACTACATCCTTGCTTTTAAAATTCAGTCAGGGAGTTGGTCTTCGTGGTCCACTCCTGTAATCCCAGCACTCAGAAGGCTGAAGCAGGACTACTGTGAGTTCCAGACCAGCCTGGACCACATAATGAGACTCTGTCTCAAGCAATGGAGAGGAATTAATAAATTTCACCAGGTTCAGGGAAATGGGGCCTGGAAATAAGGAACCACTGTCATCAAGTAACCATTAGATAGATAACCTAGGTTTCAGTCAGGTCACATGAGTTTCATTCCCATAGGCCCCATTCTTCAAAGAAATCAGGTAGTGTCCTCATCAACAGTCACCAGATCAATTAATCCTTAAGTAGAAACAATGGAATAAACACCCACCCCTTCAAGAATTTACAGTTCAAAATAGTATAAAAACTTCAAAGGATCAGTATACCTCCCCTACACAGTCAGGATCCCCTCTGTCCATACGGAGGCTTTGTCAGTCCTCTCAATAAAATCTTACTTGCTCTTGCCTGCCTTTGCTATCAGTGAGTTTATTCTTGAGTCCATGTTAGAGGAGTTAGCAAATTTCAGGCAGGATTAGGCAAATGGGGCCTGGAGATAGGGAATCACTGAAGCAAGGTAACTAGTTGGGTTACCTGGGTTTGGATGAGATCACTCATGCTTCAGAGTAAGTACGCAGTGACCTCATCACCAGGCAGACTTGTAAGGTCTAGATACAAACAATAGAATGGGCCTACCCCTTAAGAATTTGCAATAAAAGACCTTGGGGACATGTTCTGTGGCTACGTGCGTGGGACTCCCTTCACCTCTCTTGACTGTCCTTTTAATAAGATCTCCTTTGCTCTTGCTTGCCTTTGCTATCAGCGCGTTTATTCCCGGGTCCATGGCTCCAGGAGCCTGGCATCAGGCACCTGAGAAGAAACTCTGGTCTCACAATCACAGCAAACATAAGTCTGGAGGAAAACCTGACTGGATCTCCAAAGCTTTACTATAGATAGCGCCTCTGATGGATGGTCATCTTGGTAGCAATTGTGTGTCTAATTTTTTGAGCCAGGGTCTGGCTATGTTGTTCAGGCTGGCCTTGAATACCTGTGCTCAAGACATCTTCTTGTCTCAGCTTCCAGAGTAACTTGGACTACAAGCCTGTACAACCACGCCCTGCAGACAACAATTGCTTTAAGCTTTTTTAAAGAGGAATTTTGCGTAAGCCTTGTGTGCTTCAAACTGGTTGAAATCACACCTGCAGAAATACCTGCTTGGACCACCTTTTGATGCCACAGGGACAAAAACACCAGGTCAGGCTAACGCCGCCATTTTCGGAAAAAACATCCTGTGGAAAGCCTGAAAGTTGGTCTGCGCATGCGTAGAGCGCGAAGCCCTCGCCTTTCCTCACCTTCAGACGTTCGTACCTCAGACCGAGTTTTTTCCATCCCTTCAACACCCCTAGGCTGTACTGGAGCAGAGGATTTGAGTCCAGGGACTCCTATCTCTTTAGTTTGGCTACCCTGTGAGTTAAAATGCTTTCCTCTTTTGCAAAACTCGTCATTTCAGGGTTGGCTTTTTCTGGGCAGCCGGCAGCGACCGGCCTGCTTCAGTAATGTAGTTACCATCCACACCAAGGTAGGGAAAGTTCCCAGCCCCTCAGAAGGCTCCCTCAGGGCTCCTCCCAGTCAATACCCGGCAGAGGACAATGAGGACAATTTTTCTATTAATCTCTCTCCGTTGGTGAGTTTAGTTTGTTTTTGAACTTCATATTTTTGTACTCGTTCACGTTTATTTCTATCATTCAACCATGGTTGCTTCTTATTTTGATACAGAACAAGAGGCTTAACAGGCCGCAAATCTGTAAGGAGATGATCACCCTCTGTGAGCGTGACCCCTGAGGCTTTGGACAAGTGCAGCTTTTGATGCCTGGAGGTTGCTTGCAGTGTGGGATGGGGAGGAGGAGGAAAAACCAAACCAGCCGCACTGCCACCAGCTCGAAGTCCCTTGAAGGCTATTGGGATTCCCCGGCCCAGGAAAGGCAGCCTTGGAACATTCCAGGTGTGTGGTGCATGTCAGTGCCTTTTCTCTCCCTGTGGTCTGTCGATAATAGAATTTTAAGATGAGACAGCTGCTGGCGTTCGGCCAAGGGTGATACGTTCCTTGCCGTTTTGCAGCTGTGACAAGGGAAAACTGAGTTGACCTACACGCTAGGTGCAGGAGTTGCCCACGCCTCCCTGCATCCCCGGGATCCCATCTCTCCAAGAAGGGGCATATCCCTCTCCCATTGGAAGCACTGGCTTCCATGGCCTCCGTTTTTTACAATAACCCTTCCCCTCTTTCCCAAGAAGAGCCAAGAAGTCTTAAGAGGTCTGGTTAGATTTTTTTCCAGAATAGCTTTTGGAACACAAAGAAGCAGCTGTTTAAACTCCCATCCCTGCGCATAGGACGGTGTTAACTTCCAAACAGACGGCCAGATTTTCTATCCAAAGAGGAAAAGAAAGAGGGGGAAAAAAATCACTCTTCCTTTTTCTCAGTAAGTCTCCCATAGAAATAAGAATGGGGCACAAATTACTATGTCAGTAATCTAGCTGGCCCTACTGCACTGGATTCCACATCTCCACCCTTGACTACCCAATGGGAAAACCTGACAAAATCACTCACCAGTTCTCTAGCCCCTTTCTTTCTTTCTTTCTTTCTTTCTTTCTTTCTTTCTTTTTTCTTTATTTCTTTTTAATTTTATGGTACGGGGGGTTGAACCCAGGGCCTCTCACTTGCATACTCTGCATGTGCTGGACCACTGAGCTGCACTCTCAGCCCATTTTTTTTTACTTTTTGAAACAGAATCTCTTTAAATTATGCTGACTGCCTTTGGTCTAGAACTTGCGATCTCCTGCCTCCACCTCCAGAACCCCTGGGATTATAGGCATTCGCCACTGAGAGGCTAGCCAGTTTCTTTATCTGCCCAAAGGAGCTGCTACCCACCTTACAAAGATGCTGTGAATGTTGTTAGGTGCCATTGAGTTGTATCTGACTCATAGCGACCCTCAGAGGGTTTTCAATGGCTGATTGTTTGGGGATTATTTAAGGAGTGGACTGCCACATCCTTCTCCCAGTAGTAAATAGTAAATGAAATTAACTATTTGTAAGACTTGATGCTTAGGGTCCTAATAAATACTTCTTCTTGTTATTTCTCCTCTACAGGAGGAATCTCCTATTTTTGTGGAAATACAAACATCTGAATTGGATGGCCCAGATTACGGGAGTCTGAGAACCTTATCAGAGAAAATATGAACTATGCCAGGTAGGACTCCCATAGAGCCTGGATTTTGCTGACTGTGTTCCTGTCGTGGTGCTTAGTAAGTTCTGTTTCCTGTACTTCCTGTAAGCTATATGTTACATCTAGAGTTTTAATCTGATTTGGTTTGGTTTTTTGGCAAGAACACGTCACAGGTGGCATTGTATCTTTCAAAGGAAAGTACTTAAGGTTTGCTTACTGGACCTTTTATCAGCAATTAATTATCATTGTCTAGAAAGTGTCATTTCTTTACCTTTGACCACCATTAATCCGACTATTAAGCTACATACCCCCTCAGATCTTCCCTCTCACACATACCTTCTCTTTTGTACTGTTTTAACTGGATTGAAAATGATTCCTTGGTTGTAAGCTCATTTCACAGACATCCTTGGAAAATAGTTGGAAGGCTTTGTTAACCTTCAGTATATATGAATGTAATTTGTCTAAATTCCTACTGATGGTGGATATTGTCAGTTGGGTCTATTCAGCTGCTACTTCTGTCCATTTTTATTGTTCTGGTGGAGCATCTCTCTCACTTTAGGGCCTGACCAGCTACTCACTTTTGGAAGCTCAGGTGGTTTCTAGGAAGGTCTTTGTCTTTTTTTTTTTTTTTTTGCGGTACTTGAGTGTTCAGCCTAGGATCCTCACATATACGTGGCAAGTGCTCTATCACAGGGCTGCACCCCTGGTCCAATTTTTCTTTTTATTTGTTTATTTATTTTATTTTGAGACAGGGTCTTGCTAAATTACACAGGCTTCCTCTGGCCTTGCACTTGTGATCTTCCGGCCTCAGCCTCCCAAGTTGCTGGAATTATAGGCATGCACCACTGAACCCAGATGATCTTTCTCTTAGTGAGGATACTCTCATCTTGTGCCTTTAAATGATGTGCAGAGGTGTTATTTGGAGGTGCAGTGGCTACTTTCTGACTATGGAGGGAAGGCTTGAAGACTGAAACCAATGTGCCTAGGGTGATGGGTTGGAATTGTGGAAAGAGGCCATGTCCTCAGTAAGACACTGAGCCATGGAATTTACTGAGTAGGAGAATTTCTGAATCTGAATCTTCTTCTTTGCAACAAAAGCAGTTCCCAAGTTTCAAACTGAATATACAAGATTAGCAGGAAGAGCTGACCTAAAACTGCTGCTCTATGTCCAGACTTCTTGTTAGAGGAGTTTGTGAGTTTATTCTACTTTTAGTTGATCACTTGTGGCCACACACACACACACACACACACACACACACAAAAAAAAACCCAAAAAACAAAAAACAAAAAAAACTAAGAAACACAGCACATATATTCAAATATGTTTTATGTTTCTATTTGCTATTTAACACCCTGAGGTAGAGAAACAAAGCTTGTGGATCTTGACCTTGAACTTACAATAAAATTGAATTCTTCGTCTAATAGATCTTAAATGATTCAGCTACACAAAGCACTGAATCACCAAAATTAACTAATTATGATGTCATATTTTAAATCAGCTTTTAAGAGTTATGAGTTTAAAAATACATGTTGTTGTTAGGTGCTGTGAGTTGCATCTGACTCATAGCGACCCTTATAGGGTTTACAATAGCTAGTTGTTTGGGGAGTGAGGTGCTGGGGATCAAACTGAAGGCCTCATAGGGTGCAGAGCAACACTACTGACTGAGCTAAACCACAGCCCCTTAAACACACACAGCAACTGAAAAGTGGAGGTGAAGGTTTAGAAACTTCTGTGTTGGTGACAGGGATTGGAATTGAAATCTTTTTCAAGGATGATTCTCAAAGCACATAACTGAGAGCTGACTTTGAGTGTTGGCAATAAAGGGAAACTTATCTCCTATTACATTATGTTGGACATAACATTCTTAGTAAGTAGGAAAGTTGGAATTTCTGAATCTGCTCCTTGCAGCAAAACAGCTCCTGAGTTTTAAATTATATATACAAGACTAGCAGGCAAACTGATGAGAGTTTAATTATAGAAATATGGTATGAAATGTGGTAGAGTGCTTGCTTAACATAAATATGTGCCAAAAATGTATATACATTTTAAGAGATGTTATTTATGTATTACTTTTTGAAATTGAATTATGGTAGCAATGTGTAGTATGACATTTGTTCAAAAGATGGTTAATCAAGTGAATGCTAGCACCAAGACGCATAAAACAGCAAAATGGAAAGTTTTCATCCTAAGACGTGTATACATTTTTTTGGCCCCTTCCAAATGTGTGTGTGTGTGTGTGTGTGTGTGTGTGTGTATAGAGAGACACACGTACACATATACCTACAATGATATTTTAAATCTGTTTAAGAAGCAGCCAAAGAGTTGAAAAAGTAAAAGACATGTGACAGTCTGTCTTATTCTTCCTCCTGGTTCTCATATTTTGCCTTCCCATACTGGGTTGTTTGGAAGCAAAGCTTCATTGTTTTTTGGTTAGTAGATTGCACCTTTGTTCCTACACAGTGGGTGATGACAGCACTGGTTTCAGGAAACTTTTGGTAATAGACCTTCTTTGTGTTAGCCCAGGAAGCTCAGGAGTGTAAAGGGATGACATCAGCAGGCTTCCCACTCACTCTGCTGGATCCTTCAACTCACAGAGATTCATTGTTCATGATTTTCACTCTGAACAGCTGCTGGCTCTTGCCAGCTTCACTCTTTGTGAAGGTGGTGATCATACCATCCTGATATCAAATGATTTGTCCAGTTATAAGACCATGTGTCAGACCATCTGCCCTGGAGTCTGATTAGGAAAGGCTGATCATTCTAACTATAGCACAGCACCTCCCAACTCCTCTACCAGTTTGGAGGTTTTCCCACTTTCATTATTGTTTTGGGTATCTCTGTAGGTGCCATCCCATCTCCTTTGCCCAATAAGTAAAATTCCTTATGCATCTTCAGTAAAAATACTGTCTCTTCAGGGATTCTACTGGAGGGGATTTCAATTTAGTCAATATTAAAATTAGACCAACTATACCAGAAGTCTCTCTATTAAAAGTTACCTGATCAGAATTCTAAGTGAGTTAAATGTTCATTATCATAATAAAGCTTAAAGCTTTTAAAAATGCATAAGGTGATGCATTCAAATAGCTGGATATAACTTGTCTTAGGAACGTCACTAAATGGAAGAAGGCAGGGTTAGGGTTCAGCTTTGGAGGTTAGAGAAGAGCAAAGATCAATGTCAAAGTCAGCTGGGGGCAGCTTGTTCTTTGGGAGTGTTGGGGCCAGTAGTAGGCTCACTGTTTACGCTGGTATTGTGAGTTTGATGCTGAGGGCAGAGAACATGCCAGAATTGCTGATATGTTCTCTAGTAGTTAATGCAGGTACCCAGGTACTCCAGAGGTGCTCACAAGACACTTACCGACCTCTTTTGATAGATAACTTTTACCTGGCTCTAAGGCATTTGCCATACCTGATCAATACATTTGCAACCAATTTTCTGGTCCATAGTATTACACCGTGTCTGAGATGCCATGAAGGAGGTTTGTACTTAAGGAATTTTTGAGGATGGCAGTGCTTTGATTTTCCTGACTTTTTTTTTCCTTTTTAACTTACATAGAAAGGATCTGAGAAATAGAATTTAGAAGAGAACAGGCAATCCTTGGTATGAGGAGATTGGCAATTGCTTGGGACAGCTGAATAAATATAAATATTATATAAATAATTATATAAATAAATATTTATCTGGCTCTTTAAGCCTTACCCAAGCTTTTTTACAACTCCCAGGTGTGTTGTTCACACATTTTTCTATGAAGTAGTCAAACTGTAAACAGAGTGAATCCTGACTGATAATCGTGTCTTAAAAGAAAGAAAGAAGGGAAGAAAGAAAAAAGAAAGAAAAGAAAGGAAAGAAGGGAAATGAAGGAAGCATCACCATCATTTCCAAATTGAAATGTCTTTTGTCTTTGTCTTTAGAAGCATAGGGCTAAGGGTTTGAGGGCAGATTTGGGGCTGTGCACTGAAACATGGCACCTGTGCTTTCCTGTTTATAGGTTCTGTTGAGGTCTTTTCTGCACATGTAATTGTGGTGCTCTTGAGAGGACACCATACTCGCTACACCCTAAGCACAATTCCAACGATAGTGTTTTGTACACAGAATGGGAAGTGCGCAGAAAATGCTTGGTGGGTGAATAAAGCATCATATTTTGTTTTAGCAATATTTATGAACAGTCTAGTTTCTCTTTCATGTTTATAGGTTCCTTGGGGCAAGGATTATATCTCTTGTACTCAAGTATTACTTAGTGTACAAATTTATGTCCATACTGTTTGTGGCTGAGTAAGTGGAGGAATGGCCACATTCGTGCATGCCATGATGGGCCTGAATTGTTGATCTCTCTTCATGCCTGTATGACCAGCTTTGCCTACTTGGTAACAGAAATGGTCTCCCACTTTGTAGGTCCCACAGATTCATGGTAAGACTTGGAAAGGGATCTGAGAGATTAGACTAATAAATCCTTTATTTCATAAATGACAAAATTAAGGTTTGGTGAGATGGAGTAACTTACTAGTCTTTTGCAAAGCCAAGAAAAAATATTGAGTCTCCTTGAAAGTCATTTTTCTCTCTGAAATATTTTAAAATTTATCTAGAATATCTTCATTCACTACTATCTATGTCCTCAAATAGTTGATAGAATCAGTTAACTTCTCAAGAAAACTCTAAAAGCTTTTAGTTATTTCCCACATGACACATTTCAGAATATTAAATAAGAAGTTCTCACCCAGTCACCAAGGTAGAATATATATGACAAGCCAAAAAGAGATGTCATAAAAAGAAAACATTTTCAAGAAGGTTATTAAAAAAAAAAAGTAACATGATTCAAGTCTTCTCTGCCTACCTTCAAGGTAAAAAGATGTTAGGGCTCAACAAACAGCAGCTCCCTTCCCTTTCTAAGTTCTAGACAAACTGAAAAACAAAATGAAAGCAGATGGAGCAAAAATACCACCTTTATTAGTGAGAGGCCACATTGGAGTGCAAGCCCAGGTTTAGGCCAGTCAGCCTCGCTAGCAGAACAAGGCACAGCTAGTGCCTGAAGCAGGCCAGAAGGCAGGAGGAAGAAGGGCAGGGCCAGACCCAAGGCCTCCTTGAGCGAATGGTGTTGGTGAGTGTGTCAGTGCTCCTGTTTGACTCTTCACACCACTCTTCATGCACAGACTCCGGGACTGGAGGTTGGGAGGGAGGGATGGCATGAGAAGAGCTTTCTGTGGAAGAGAACAGGATGAAAGCCACTCCCACCCCAAATTGGCTCTTCCCTGGAAAGGGAGGACACAGAGGGTTCTGGGGACTGGTGTGTGGTTCCTGCTTAGAAAAGAAAGTTTCTGTGCTTAGGAAATTTATGCCTAACAGCAAAAGACAGGTGGCTGGACTGGATGGGCCAGGGTTGGTTAGAGTGGTTTGAAGGAGAAGCTTAGCTCCTGTCCAACAGGGCCACCTAGAGGGCCTACTAGGCTCCAACAGGGAGAGCTTAGAGTTTTGCTGCAGAGCTGAGGGAGTTTTAGCTGATCAAGGCATGAGAGGTCTCTGGAAATAGGGATGGGGTTAGTGGGGGTGTCTCTGAAGAACCCATGAGGTCATCCCACATGAGGTAGAGACAGCTTTAAATATCGTACCTTAGCCTAGAAAGAGAGAAGCCACTTCATGAGACAGCCAGTTAATCAGGAACTTCTGCTTGAACCTGGACTAATCATGGTTAGTAAAATGGGGGCAGAGAGTTGGAAGCAGTAGGTGGTAGAAAAGAAGAGATGCCACCCACATTGTGTGGCTTTCTGGCTGCAAGCCTCAGATGAGGAAAAGTTTCAACTTTAATTTTAAGAACTGTATATGTCAATACTGGGTATTCTAACTTCTTTATTGAGACTGTTGGAGACACAAAATGGCTGTAGGATTTTTTATTACCCAAGAATAGTAAGGTTTTCATTCAGGGGCAAGAAAAGAACTTTCCCCTACTGAATAATTTGAAAGTAGATAGTGAGACTGTCTCATTTGAATAGGTTATTTTCTTCTCCAGATTGAAAAGCCTATTGACTTCATTTTGTTGACTCTTATTTCTGTCATTCATCTGGTATCTCTAAATTTATTAAGCATGATGCCTGAACCAGCACTGGGACATAGAGTACACTGGACACTCTAACCAGGGCCTGAACCCTGTGTGGTACTTGCTACATTTTCCCCAAGTGGCATAGTGCATTTATAGCAACTCCAGGGCCCTTCCTCCAGTAAGTTAGAAACTCAAGAATGAAAATGATAAACATATTACAGTCAGTAATGTTTCCTGATTTACACCAAAGCGCCCTTACAGTGGTATCTTTCATTGCAAAGCACTCTGCCAACAGGCATCACTGCTGTTTAATCTGTTGGCAAGTAAGCCAAATGAAATTTGTTAAAAGTCTCTGTCCAGTCTTGTCCAAAGCAGGCAGAGGAGGCCAATTTGAGCTCTCATCACCACATCATAGCGCCCTCTGTTGTTTATAATAGTTTACCTCTATAGGACCTTAAAGATCTCAAGGCTGCTTTAAGAAGTTTCTCTATTATATGGGAAGTGATTGAAAACTGCCAATCATGAATCTAGTAGTCCCTACTCATAAGCTTAAAGACTGTTCTGATTACGATAATTATATTTTTGTGAATATCCTACCTAGAGAGTAACAATTTGACTATGTCAGGCTATACCACACAAAGAAGCATCAATTTCATCTGCAATGAAAAACAGAGTTGAATAGCATAGTTATATTTATATGATAGTCAGACATCAAGATACAACATTAGTACTTAAACTGAAAGAATTCTGATCATTATTTAACCTTGTGGTAATTAAGGATGAGGCCTTGTCAGATTTCATGAGTTATTTTTTTCATGATTTTGCTATTTTGATTTGATTTTTAAAAATCCATAATTAACATGTATTAACATTTGGATTCCACTTCAACCCACAATATGTGGGCAAGGCAAAAAAAGAACCAAAAGGATCAATAAATATGATAAATGGTCAAGGAGAGCATTAGGTAGTTATAAGGCATAATTATGTTTGGATACAACACCATGCCAACCGTTTTTCTCTTTTAATCACCTAAGTTTCATTAACTATAATGCAAATTATGGACAAGTATGTAGGTTTGATGCTAGACATGCATATTAGTCTAAAGCAAAGAAAGCTATTATTATAGATAGTATATAGGGCTACTTAAAGTGTGGTAGTCTGAGAAACAGCAGCATCAGTTGTCACCTAAGAGCCTATTGGAAATGCAAATTCTCAGGCCCCACCCCAGACCTTTTAAATCAGAATTTCTAGCAGGAGGGCACAGGATCATAGTACTCTGTCCTAACCAGGCTTCCCAGTGATCCTCTAAGGTTTAAGAACCAGTGTTCCTGCTTTTTAATCACAATTTCTCCCTGCAATAGGAAACACTGTCAAGGTTGGAGGTTACTGTCCAACAACACCACAGGTATTTCTATTGACTTCATCATCCACATGAACATACTCTTTTGGCCAAGTCTCTGAGGCCAGATTCCTTTTCAGTGGGTTTTTCTTCTCTTTAAGTCTCCCAAGGTCATAGTGTTCCTCAAGCCATAGATTCTTCCATTACCAGTCATAATTGGTATTCTGTCATTCCTGGTAGAAGGGATGTTTATGATGACCTTATAATATCAAAAGTCTTCTACCTAGAATCACTGTTGATCCTTCCCTTTTGTTACTGGCCATTGCCTTCAAGTCATCATTTAAAAAATTTTTTATTTATTTATGTTTTTGGAGACAGGGTCTCATTATGTAGCCCAGGCTGGCCTCGGACTTGAAGTCCTCTCTCCTGCACCTCTTGAGTGCTAGGATTATAGGAATGTACCACCATGCCTGGTTCTAAAGTCATCCTGAGCTGCTTAACATTTTTTTTGCCATCCAATGAGATAATCAAAGGCTGGGGTTTAGCTCAATTGTTAGAGTCTTACTCTTTAGTCTCTGAGGACCCAGATTCGATCACCAGCACTGCAAAAACTGGAGAAGGATATGGCAATCCACTCCTGAAGCAATCCCCAAAACAATCAGCCATTGAAAACCCTGTGGGGGTCGCTATGAGTCAGACCCAACTTGAGGGCACCTAATAGGGAAAAGCTGTTGCAAAAGACCTCTATAAAGTGTTGAAAAATAAAGATGTGTCATTGAAGATGAAGGTGTGCCTGACTCATGCCATGGTATTTTCAGTCACATCATATGGTTGTGAAAGCTGGATATTGAATAAGAGAGACAAGAAAAGAATTGATGCTTGTAAATTATGGTGCTGGAGACAAATATTGAATATTCTGTGGACTATCATCAGAACTAACAGATCTGTTCTAGATGAAGTGCAACCAAAGTGCTCCTTGGAAGCAAGGATCGCTAGACTGCATCTTACACATTGTGGACATGTAGTCAGGAGGGACCAGTCCCTGGAGAAGGACATGATATTTGAGAGATTGGCAGGTCAATGATAAAAAGGAAGACCCTCAACTAGATGGATTGACACAGTGTCTGCAACAATGGTCTTAAACATAAAAAAGATCATGTGCCTGGCACAGAATCAGAGAGTGTTTTGTTCTGTTGTACATTGGGTCACTGTGAGTCAGACTCAACCCAGTAGAACCTAACAACAACAATAATAAGATATTCTGTATTTCTTTATGGCAAGATACAGTCTATCACCTTTTCACAGCACCATAAGTCAATTGTTTGCTAGATTTCATTAGAAAATTGACAAGGAGAGAAGCTACTCTTTGCAAGCACAGCTAGTTGAAAAAAACCACAGTAGAATACATGCCCAGTAAGTAGAGTGCTGATGTCTTTTGGCTGATGGGAACAGTGCTGTTGCTCCACAATTTTTCTTTGACAGAGAGGGTAAAGTA
This sequence comes from Pedetes capensis, assembly GCA_007922755.1. NCBI lineage: Eukaryota > Metazoa > Chordata > Mammalia > Rodentia > Pedetidae > Pedetes > Pedetes capensis. The sequence goes on from VMDO01002243.1 coordinate 75,397, forward strand.
GTACTTAGCATGAGGGAAATGTATCATTAGAGTTTGGTGATAGAAGTAAATAAGTATGAAGAAAGTGAAGACAAGTGTGGTGATTTAATCCTCAATATTATTTCAGATATTCTCTGTATATGA